>PVLA01010906.1:37345-58451 GCA_004027455.1 Hydrochoerus hydrochaeris | reverse complement strand
ATCCTGATTATTATACATCTGGGTATAGATCTGTTTTGGTTGTAGCTGGCTGGAGTTCTGTATGCCTCATATATCTGAACATCACTTCTGTTTCCTATGCTTGGGAAGTTTTCCTTAATTATTTCTGTGAATAGCTTTTTTATTTCATTTGTATTTGTCCCTGCTTCTTTGTTCACTTTTTTTTTTTTTTTGTCTTTTTGAGACAGGATCTCACTATGCAGTTCAGGCTGGCCTTGAGCTCACTTTGTAGCCCAGACTGGTCTCGAACTCGCAATGATCCTCCTGCCTCAGCCTCCTGAGTGCTGGGATTACAGGCATGCACCACCAAACCCGGCTGTCATTCACATTATTTTTATTCTTATGTTATAAATCCTCTTGTTGTCTTCTAGCCTTTGTATCGTTACTTCCTGGTTTCTTGTTATTTTTAAGAGATCCTTCCTTTTGTGATCATACATTACAAATGTATCTTCAAGTTTTGAAAGTCTGTTTTTAGTTTCTATCAATAAGGTTTGCCAGCTTTCAATGGAGTTTTTAATTTCCTGATATTCTCTTTGGATCTGTTTCATGTATTCTAGATTTTGTTTATATTCTTCATCAAAGGCTTCTCTCCTTTCTCTGGGTTCCTCCATTCTTCCATTTGTGTCTTCTTGAGGAGCACCCAGCATTTCTTTTATTAATCTTCTTATATCTTGCTTCACCTGGGTTAGAATTTCAGATTTAGATTCATTGATGAGGTCACAGAAGTATTTATTTCTGATGAGGTTGTGCCTGATATTGCATGTTTGCTGCCCTTGATCTCCTCTATATTTACCTCTCCTGGACTTATTTTCCCTGGGTCAGCGGTTGGAGGCTTTCTGTTGTTTCTTTGTCTTGTCATGTTTCTGGATTCTTTCAGACAGGTGAATGGTGGAGGTCTCAGAACCTTTTTGTATTGCTTACAGTTTTTCTGAAGCATCCTGGCTAGGGGAGTGCTGCCCTCTCCTGTTTGCTGTTGATCTGTGAGGTACACACAGGGGGTGATGTGGGTCGGCCCCTCCCGTCTAAGACAGTCAACCAGCAATAGGTAGGAAAAAAAGCAGGCTTTGCAGAGTCAGTTTGTGCCAAGTAAAAGTAGGAAAAGTAGCACAGCCTACAGCGTAAGGACGGCTGCCAAGAGACAGAGGACATAGTGGCAGAATCTCAGTGTGGACAAGCCTTTTTGTATCACCTGCTCCTCAGGCTGACATCTGGTCTAAGGCTCTTATCAAAAATCTGCCAATCTTCTCTCAAGAAGCCCATGAGGAGAGCGCTGGGAACTGGGCTGCACTTGTCTCCTGGGATTTGTAATTAATAGGCCATGCCCACTTTCCCAGCTAGTTTCCCATGCCCCAATCTCCTGTCTCGTTTCCCCCTTGAGAGACACAAATCCCCATAATTCTTTATGGGTGCTGAGGGAGTGGAGGTCTCTGTCTTCTACAGTTTCTTATGGCTGGAAGGGCTGTAGACCCTGCCTACTGGGAGCTATGTGTTCCCTGACTTCCTTGGGGTGCTGTGGCTCACTGACTGGGCTGAAGGAAGAAAAATCTGTCAGAAGACAGTGAAAAAAGTCTCAGGCTCCCAAGTGCTGGGATTGTTTTCTTCTTAGAACAGCAAAATCCCAACCAGGAGGATTCACCTTCGAGACATAATTACTTCCTGAAGGCCCATTTTCAAAGCATGTCACCAGGGGTTTGATTTCAACATACAAACTATGGAAGAACATGGTCGATCCCTAACACGTATTATGAATACTGCCTCATTAATATGTACAGCTCCATTACTACCAAAATATGAATATGGAGTACAAGACTCCAATAATTAAAAAAAGATACAGAAATGGAAATGCTAGTTACCTTGATTAATTAGCATATGCCAGGTATATAACTGAAATGCTATGCTGGACCCCATAGAAATGTTTGAGTTTGTAGCTCAGGGGTAGAGTATGCACCTCACATGTGTGAGGTCCTGGGTTCAATCCTCAGCACTTTGAGAAAAACTGGTGGTCAACTTAATGCCAGCTGAATTAAATCAGTGTGGTGCTGAGCGTAGATGTTCCGCCTGAGGAAAGTTGCCAGCATAAATAGAGAAGTGGAGAAGGAGAAGTTGGGCATTGAGTGTGTTGAGGCATTGAGGCTTGGTGGGTTCTCCTATGTGTTGCTGTTTGAGCCGTTGGTTCTCCTGGAAAAGCTGTGGTCTTTACATCAAGCATTGCTTCCTGGCTCTGGAGGGGAAGACATGTGCTGTTTAATCTCCAGGAAAAAAATCGTCATGCTGGCTTTCTGGCATGTACTTGACTGTTCTTATCATCGGAGGATCCTGGGGCCTCTGTGTCGCTGAGGATGGCTGTGGTGCTTTTCAGGACAGCCCTGGTCTTTATTATGAGCATGACTTCTCAGCTTCAGTGTAGAACACTCAACCTACCAGCACAGCTCCTTCACCCCACTGGCATAGACTTTCTACCTTCCACTGCTGACCTTTGGGCCTTCCCAGCATAGATCCATAAAAGAGACTGGTGTGAGTCCTTCTTGTGGGCTTTAGATCTCCAGCTGGACTTGTGGGAGGCATTGTCATGGGCTCTAGGTTTTCATCTGAACTCATGTAGGACACTGCTATGGGATTCAGGCCCTTGGCTGAATATTCTATGTCTTTAGTGTTGTGGATAGATTTCCTGCATTTTCTTGTGTTAACTCTGGGTGACCATCATAAAATAATATTATAAATTCTGTGTCCTGATTCTAATTTTTCTCTGCACAATCCCTTACTCCAACAAATACTTAAATAATGTTCATTAAAGTAACAATAATAGCTGGGTGTGGTGGTGCACATCTGTAATCTCAGCACCGTGGGAGGCAAGGCAGGAGAATAGTAAACTTGAGCTCAACCCAGGCAATTGAATGACTTAGAGAGAACTTGTCTCAAAACAAAGAACCAAAAATCTGGGATGCAGTGTAGTGCAAAAACCGTATGTTCAATTCCCAGTACAGGCAAAGAAATTAGTACAAGTTTTGTTCTCTTGATCATTTCTATTGTTAATTCCAAATCCCACCGAGGCAGAACATGTGTACCCACTGAAGAACAGTAACTGTCAGGAGGTGCTTCACACGGTAGGCTTTGGGAAGGGCAGAGAAGACATGCTCATGCTGTGTTGGAAATGCCCTGCGCGCTCTCATGATAGCAGTGATTTCCTACCTGTGAAAGGTGGTGCAATTGTCCTGCATCTTGAGATTCCAGACACTTGTTGCCAATCTGCTGTCTCTAGGGTATATATAACTGTGCATCCTTTGATCAGATTTTTGTTTGTTTCTGAGCCAAGACCTCATTATGTCGTCCAGGCTGGCCTTGAACTCTCAGCGATTCTCCTGCTTCAGCCTCTTGAGTGTTGCAACTGCAGGTGAGAAATCCACCACACCTGGATTTCACTGATGGGATTTTGTATGCTGAACTTTTTTTTTTTTTTAGATCTAAAGATCCTAACAGTCTTGTGTCTTTCCCCTATAGATTGCTTTCTGGGAGATCCACCTTTTTTACACATATTAAAATTATTCATGGTTTAATTCTGCACCTCTCCTATGGAAGACTCACAGCACACACTGGGTCAGCTAATGGCACTGCTGAGTGCAGATGGGAACCAGGAACATGGAACTTCCCCACCGGCTACCTGTTTTTCTTTCTCTTCAGGGTATGGCATGGTGGTCAAAAGCCCAGACTTCTCAGTCAGACAACCCTGGTTTGCAGTTCCTGACATTAGCTGTGCAGACATGAGCTGACTTTTAAGTCTTTCTGAACTTGAGTTCCTCATCTGTGAAATGAAGTAGCAGTACTCTTACAGGGCTGCTGAAGATGAAATTATATATTTAGATGGATTCAGGCATACAGATGAATTATTATTATTATTGAGGCAAGGTCCCACTATGTAGTTCAGGCTGATCTTGAACTCACAGAGATCCTCCTGTCTCAGCCTCCTGAGTGCTAGGATTATAGGTGTGCACTGCCATGCCTGGCAACAGATGTGTTATAAGTGAACTGTGTGCTTCCCATATTTGTAGGCTGAAGCCCTGGCCCCACTCTGACAATGTGTGACTAGTGGTAGAGATAGACCCTTGAGAGAATAATTAAGTTAAAGTGATGTGAAGGTGGGTGCTAACCCAAACAGACAGGTGTCTTTATGGTGGTTTTGTTTGTTTTGTTTTGTTTGAGACAGAGCCTCATTCTGTAGTCCAGGCTGGTTTTGAACTCATTCTATAGTTCAGGTTGGCCTCAAACTTGCAGTGATCCTCCTGCCTCAGTCTCCTGAGTGCTGGAGATGCAGGTGTGTGCCACTACCCCTGGATCTGGAATGTTTCCAGTATATCTTAGCTGAAGGCACAGATGTGAGACCTGTGGATACCAGCAGGCAGCACCCTGGCTCAGTAAATATAACCATTGTGACTGTTGCTCAGCTTTTCCAGTGAAACTGTAACACTAAGGCTACCCTGCAAGTCACACAGAAGCCATGGCTTGTTTGCCGGGTTAAGCACAAGCCCAGGGTTTCCTCCTTCGTTGTCTTGCCCAGCTGTTGTGTTCCTAGATGAGCCTGTGTGACCCGGCTTCTCTGGGACCCTCCTAGGCTGCAGGTGTTCTGCCTGTGGACCCTCTCTCCTCTCTGCCCTGCGCTCTGGTACCTGGTGTGCCAGGCCGGAACAGGAGTTCAGCTCAATACCTGAAGAATTAGGTCCACTGAGAGTTGAGCTTCCTTAACTAATCTTGTTAAATGCCACAAAGACAGCACTACAGGTCAGGGACATCTTTTCTGTCCAGCCTCAACCTTCTTCCCAGAGTGGTGCTGGGGCTCTGAGTCCTGCTGTGATCTTGGGGCACTGTCAGCTGCTCAGCAGACAAAATGTGGCCTGTTCAACCAGGACAGAGACCCAGTCACGGGGGCACAGCCACCTCCAGCTTCATTGAGGAGGAAATATGACTGTCTCCCCCACAGTGAGGGCTCTGACATGTCCCTTGTTTCCGAAGCTTGAGCCATTGGCCAAGCAGGAGCTGGTGGCCACTCCAGTCACCGGCCAGGGCTCTGCCTGTCCTGTGCTGGTGCTGCTGTACATCACAGTGTGACGCTTGTCACCAGGGGCAGAAGAAGCCCCCCTGGCACCAGAGATCTCATTTCCTCGTGGGCCACTTGACAGCAGGCTGATGTTGAGCAGTCCTGGAAGGATCCCGGGAACCAGATATGGGCCCCCACTTTGCCTCCCGAAAACACGAGGAAGATGATGGTGCGCTGCTTTCTTGGCCGCCTCCAAGCTGCTTTCCTGCAGTGGTGGCCCAGGAGTGACCCGGGTGGCTTCCGTTTCTTTGCAAACTTCCATCACTCCCAGCTGGCTTCATTTAAAGTGAAAGAAGTAGAGGGAAAAAATGATAATGACCATCTCACAAGAGATGTGGGGAGTTTTACAAAGCAATTTTACACTTGAAAATGATTTTAGAATACATTAACAAAAGAAAAAGTGACAAGGGGAAGAGAATTATTATAAGAAAATGTAAAATACCATAATTGCCTTAAGAGAAAAATCTACAGTATAATTCAATGAGTTCAACATCAAGGTGTTTTTTCTTAAAAAAAAACTTACATATATCATTATTCAAAATAGTTTGTGGGAATCTAATAAAGGAAATATGAATCTTTCCTATGTTTCTTTTATCTGTTTTAAGATGGGGGTTTCCTTAGGTACCACAGGCTGACCTTGCACTCATGGTGATCCTCCTGTCTCAGCCTCCGGGGTTCCAGAATTACAGGCATGTGTCACCACACCTGGCTTCCTACATTTCTCAATTTGGCTTCTGATGCTCACATTTAAAGAATTAAGTAGTATCTTAAAGCAGAAAACAACCGTAGCAAAACAACCAAAGGTATATCCAGTATTCCCAGTGCCTATTAATGGGCATTTCAATTTTAGCGTGTTTCAATAAACTGTTAACAGGGTAATGGTAATTTTCACTTTGTAAGGTAAATACTTCTTTTTTCTCATGAGGATTAAACCCAGGGTGTTTACACTGGGTATCTTAGTGGGTGGAGCTGGGAGGATCTCTTCAGGCCATGTCCCCAGGGCACCCCTCTCCTAGGTCCTGTCCCCCACAGCACAGCTAGACCCAGAGCTCCCTGCAGGATGGGCCCACCCAGAAATCAGTGCCCAGAACCCTGTCACTCTTCAAAAGTGCCGCCTCTGCGCCCTTGGGACTTTGGGGGGGCTGTCTTTCTCTAAACTGACAGGTACCATAGCTTGTCACTTTCCAAAAAAGTAAACCTGTTTCAGCAGCACAGTATCAGTGTCACACCTAATCAAATTAGCAAGAATGCCTTGCTATTTCCTATGTTAACCCTATATTTGGATTTTCCTACTCATTCCTGAAATGCATTTTTATGGTGGATTGTTTCAAAGTAGTGTTTGAATAAGGTCTCCAAGACTATGTTGCCTTTAGTTTTTATATTTTAGATGTTTGTTTGTATTTATTTATTTTGATATCCAGTGTTCATCTCTTGTCTTAGTTGCTTTCCTGTGGCTGGGACACAATGTCTGACCCCCACAGGTTAAAGAGGAAAGGTCGATTTTGCCTTCCAGTTTGCAAAGGTCTCAGTACACAGCTATGGGCTCCAAGGCAGGGTGGGAGGGCAGAGGGACATGCAGGGCAGAAAGAGCTCATGGCCTGGCACAACAGGCACAACCAGCCCCAGAGAGGGATCAAGGGAGGAGGAGGGCTTCACCTCTCCAGGCCACACCCCCAGGGGTCCCCCCCCCCTCCAGGCTGTGCCTCCCAGACTCACATTTAGCTCAAATGCTCCATGGAGGAACTCACTCCTGAGTATCTTGCCCCTGTGGTCCAGCCCCCTCCCCAGAGCCTCACCTCTGAGCACAGGTGGGGCATCTAGATAGAAACCCTAGTGCTTCTCATTCCTTCCTCTCATGGATTTGTGGGTAAAGCCTATCCATTTGTCCTATCAAACAAACACACCTGGATTTCCTGATCTTGTATTGTCAATTTACGTTTCTGTGTCAGGTCTTCTCCTTCTCCTTCTCCTTCTCCTTCTCCTTCTCCTTCTCCTTCTCCTTCTCCTTCTTCTTCTTCTTTTTGCTTTTTTCCAGTACCAGGGATCGAACTCACAACCTTGCACTTGCCAGGCAGGCACTTATGCTGCTGAGCTAAATCCCCAGCCTTTATTTTCTTCTTTGTACTGGGCTTCTCACTGGTCTTCCTCAGTCCCCCCCTCCACCTTTTTTTGGTACCTGGGATTGAACTCATGACCTCACGCTTGCCAGGCAGGCTCTTATGCTGCTGGGCTAAATCCCCAGCCCCTTCAGCCCCTTTTAAACTATTAATTTTGAGACACATCTTGCTAAATGGTTAAGTTTCAAGGCTGGGCTTGAACTTGTGATCCTCTTGCCTCAGCCTTCCAGAGTTCTGGGCAGATGTGCCACACCACATCCAGGTAATTTTATTTTTTTCAATGCTGGGTTTTGAACACAAGGCCTTACACCCAAGTAAGTGCTCAATGGCTGAGCCACTTCCCCAGCCCGGAGTCTGGTCTCTCAGCATGCATTTGAGCGTAGAGAACAGGTGGTGAGTTTTGCTCCTGTCCCCGGCAGGGCGCTGACATACTCCACAAGTTCATCCCCTCTACTCACCTCGCATACTTCCATTCGTCTGCCTGGACAGAAGGCCTGAGGGTGGTTTGCTCTAGCTTGGGTGTGTCATGTGGATGGATGAGGAACATTCAGAGAACCTCAGGCTGGCGGGATTTGGGGGACTTAGACACACAGGTGCTTGAGTGGCAGTGTGCAGAAAGTATAATTCTTTGGGTACGGAGATCCCTTTCTGCATGTGTACCAAGGTGTCTACTCTTAATCAGTAAAGAAAGGTGAGAAAAGCAGCACTCCACTCCCATCCAAAGTGCCACATCATACTTGGCTGATTCTGTTTGTCTCTTTCATTGTGACTTCCAATAAGTGTTAGGACCGGCCAGGGATCGAGCTATTTCTTTACCACTGATGGTTGGTGACAGCAAAATAGTATGAAAGGAACATTTTGGTACAGAAATGTGCTGTCTAGGATTGCCAGTACAGAGTCTAAATAGGTGACAGATACCCTGGCGATCTTCCTGCCTCAGCCTCCTGAGTGCTACATTACAAGTGTGTGTCACCATGCCTGGCAAGCCCTTTTTATTTTGTTTTATTTTTAAATTTTAAAACACGGTCTTCCTAACTTACCCAGGGTGGGCTTGAACTTGCAATCCTCCTGCCTCAGACTCCTGGGTAGCTGGAATTATGGAAGTATATCATTGCACCCAGCAGAAAAGCACTGCTGACTGGAAGCTTGCCCTGTGTCCTGGCAGGACTGTGTGCTAACCTTCGACACCTCTCCTATGGTGGCAGTAACCTGCACAGTTCCACTGCTTAAAAACCTGGGCCACATAGCTGATGTTGCAGAGTGTCCCATGGGGTGGAGCCTGGGCCTGGGCAGGCAGTTTCTCCCTTGGGCCGCTGGGCTCTGAGGAGGGGCACAGGCAACAAGGCCATTGGATAGCGGGGGAGACTGGAGTGACACAGCCACCAGCTGAGGGGCCTCAGGACACCAAAGCTAGCAGGCGAGGGAGGCTCCTCTGCTATGGTTTTTGGAGGAGCATGGCCCTGCCAAGCCCTTGTTTTCAGGGTTCTGCCCTCAGGAACCATGGGAGGACACATCCCTGTGGGTGGAAACCACTGAGTGTGTGGCCACGAGTCACGGTAGCCACGGGAAATGTGGCAGGCACAGGACATGTGTCTCCTTGGCTTCCATAAGACCCCTCCCTTGCCAACCCCTTGATCACTAACAAGTAACTTGGGTATGAAAAACTGTATCTAAACCTGGTGTGGTAGTGCATACCTGTCATCTCAGCACTTGAGAGGCTGAGGCAGGAGGATCTCTATGAGCTTGAGGCCAGGCTGGGCTATACAGTAGAGATCCTGCTTCAAAAAGCAAATATCTATTTTACTCTAGCATTTGCCAGTGACACCGTCCATATTTCAAGGCACTGGCTGTTGAGCTGACGGTGATGGTGCCCATGGGTTTCTGCAAACTAGGGGAGGAGTACTGTACACTGCTTGCCTTGATGCAGCTGTGATTTCAAATGGCTGCTGGTTATGCTTTTATTTATTTGTTTATTTGTTAATTTATGGAGACAAGGGCTCTCCTTGTAGATCAGGCTGCCCTTGAACTCACAGTGATCCTCTTGCCTCAGACTCCTGAGTGCTGGGATTATAGGTATGCACCACCATGCCTGGCTTACTTTTATTTTTTAAAGAGCACTGTTTCTCTGCATTCTCCAGACTGGCCCCTGAATTCTATTTTTTTTTTTCTTTTTGAGACAGGGTCTCACTATGTGGTTTAGGCCGGCCTTGGGCTCCCTTTGTAGCCCAGGCTGGTCTTGAACTTGCAACAATCCACCTGCCTCAGCCTCCCGAGTGCTGGGATTACAGGAGTACGCCATCATGCCTGGCAGAATTCTTGGGTTTAAATGGTCTTCCTTCCTTGGGCTCCTGAGTAGCGGGACTCCAGGTACATGCCACTGTGCCCAGCTCTGTGCTTTTAAGTAATAAATTCCCATGAGTTTGAGTATTGTTTGGTGATGGTGACCTTCAGGCTGACCTTGAACTCATTGTGTAGCCCACGCTGGCCTCAAACTCACAGTGATTGTCCTGCCTCAGCCTCCTGAGTACTGGGATTCCAGGTGTGAGCCACCACACCAGGCTTGGCCTCTGCTCTGTGAAGAATCCAGGTGGCTCCAGAGTCTGCTGGCCCAGGTGGCAGAGGTTACTTTCTAGCTGAAGTCACCCACATGAGGACTGAGGCGCATTTCCTGTTGCGCTGTCCTGGCTAGAAACGGCCAGCGGGCCTGCATCTCCAGAGGCCCCGGGAAGTGACCGCTGCGGCTCCTTCTCGGTGCAGGGGCGGGGCTGCTTTCTCTGCCCCTGGGCGGTACTGCCTCCCAGCCCCTCTGGCACTTTGCCCTTAGAACACCCTCAGGGTGAACGGCACCTGCCCCTGTTTCCTCAGTTCTGTTTCTGTATCGGCCCCTGCGTGCAGGGTGTAAGGATACCATTCTACGCAGGGAGCCCGGGTGTGTACATGGTGCCCACCAGGCCTCTTTCACTCCCCCATCCTCTTCCCTTTTGCAGATGATCTATCGCTTGACTTTCTATTTTCTTTTATTTTACCCTTTATTTTATACTATAGGTTTCTCAGTAAAGAAATCATGTGTTAGTGTGACTGATGTTTTTTCACTTAACATTATGGCCTCAAGGTGCATCAATTTTGCTACCAACATTCAAGCCTGTCCTTCTGTGCAACAGTGAAGCGTTCCATTGTGTATGCACTTGTATGGTGCTTAAAGATTTCTGAACTCTTTGTCCCAGTTTGTCTTGCCTGGACTTATTTTGGGGCTGAGTGAGCAAGCTAACTCTTGCTTGCTTATGTGACAAATCCCCTTTTCAGGAAGGAAAGAAGGCTGGGTGAGGTGAAGCACCCCTGTGATCTCAGCTCCCAGGAGGCCGAGACAGAAGAATCACTGTGAGTTCGGGGCCATCCTGGGCTCCATAGTGTGTTTAGGGCCAGCATGAACTACATAGGGAGACCCTGACTCAAAAAAGAAAACAAAACAAACACAAATAGGGAAACTCCAGGCTATGGTGCTCTTGAATTTTAGGGAGGAGAAACTCGTGTGGCCAAAGTTGGGTTGACGGTGACAAACTGTCCTGCCTCTTCTGTCTCCACCTTGACAAAAATGTGCTGGTGGGGAAATACTTTCCTTTCTTCTGCTCATATTGGCTTTGGCCTCGCCCTGCAAGTCCTGTACTGAAGTGCGTGGCCCAAGGCACTGGTGTCCCTCTCAGTGCGGGGCAGAGGACCCTGGAACTGTTCCCTCCCCGCCCAAGCAAGACCCGGCGCTGAGATTTTCGGAGAGGCGGGGCCCAGCTGCAGAGCACACAGGCCAGCCCGCGTCCCTGCTGCCTGCCTGCCGGTCAAGCAGTGGGGAGTGGAGCAGCAGTGGGGCTTTTGGCCCAAGCCGGTGGGGCTCGGCGCACCCTGCATCCCAGGTTCCCGAGCTGCTGTTCGAGCAAGGAGTTTGCGCCAAGCACCCTGTAGGCTGTAAATAAATTTGCACATCCTTGCAGCAAGCACAAGTATAATTCTGCATCCCTCCTGTTGGCTTGGATGCAGAAAGCTTCCCTTCTTTCTGCTTTCCTTCCTCTCTTCCTCTTCTTTCTTTATTGGAGACGGTCTTACGCCTTAGTTCTGTACTACTACTATACATCAAAAAGAAAATGAAGCCGGGCGTGGTGGCTCACGCCTGTAATCTCAGCACTAGGGAGGCTGAGGCTGGAGGATCATTGTGAGTTCCAGACCAACCTGGGTTACAGTGAGCTCAAGACCAGCCTGAACCGCATAGCGAGACCCTGTCTCAAAAACAAAAACAAAAGCAAAAACAAATCAAAAAACCCGAGCCCCCCCACCCCTCAAAACAACACAAATGGAGAAGCTCCAGGCTAGGATGCTCTTGCATTTTAGGGAGGAGCCATTTATATGACTGAAAATGGGGTGACAGTGACAGCCTTGAACTTACTATGTAGCCCAGGCAGGCTTCCAACTTGTGGCAATTCTCCTGCCTCAGTTTCTCAACTGCTGAGATGACAGGCATGCACCACCACGCCGGCCTGCGGAGTCCTCCCAGAGCCTGGAGCTGTCCTCCTCCAGCCCCTCTGGGTTTGCGCAGTGGATGAGAAAGGGCAGAGCGCCAGCAGCTCGGTTGCTCTTGGATTCTAAGCAGGCCAGGGGCTTCATACAGGTTTACATTTGATGCCGGCGAGCTTTCACTAAATGCCCACAGGGTTTTTCTTACGATTCATTAGAAAACATAAAACAATGACTTCCTTTTCATGTAAACAAACAAGATAAAGGCTTCTTAAGAATTGGTTCGAGGAATGTTTCTTAAACATAAAGTTTTTGAGGCTTGGATTTAGCTCAGTGGTTTAAGCACCTGCCTTGCAAGTGTGAGGTTGTGAGTTCAATTCCTGACACCAAAAAACATAAAAGTTTTTGTTTGTTTTGCTTTTGGAGATAGGATCCCACTATGTAGCCCAACTTAGCCTCAAACTCATGGCAATTCTCCTGCCTCAGCCTCACAAATCTGGGATTATAGGTATGCATTACCATGTCCACTATAAGCAACAATATTTACTGTAGGATAAAACTGTAATCACAATTGCTTAAAGAATGAGCAGGTTAAAAAAAATTCCCTCAATTTGCTTTCTCAGTAGGTTCTCAAGGCCCTAATATTTATTTTAAACTCTGCTGTAAGGTCTGCCCTTGCTGTAGTTTGTTGCATTCATGCTAGGTAGTATGACAGGGTAATGAGGTCACTGTGCAGTTTCACTGACACACCAGTTTAGGTCACTTTCACAGCCAACTATATGAAGCTTCAGGATTTTGTTAAATAAAGGGTTATGTGCCAGGTATAGCATGGCACATACCTGTGATCCCACCACTCAGGAGGCTGGGGCAGGAGGATTGCTACAAGTTGGAGGCCATCCTGAATGACAGTGAGTTCAAGGTTAGCCTGAGCTACAAAGTGAGACCCTGTCTCAAAAAACCAAACCAAACCAAATCCAATCAAAAACCAACTCTCTCGAAAAACTAACCAAACAAAAAACATACAATTTGTTAAATCAGACTTGATCTTGGAAAGCATGCAACTTTTATAAAAATAAACTTTTCTTCAACACACAGCCTTAGAGGAGTAGTTCTCTTGATAAATGTCTCCCTAGGAATATACTGTGTGCAGAAAAAAATCAAACCACGTTCAGTTCCATAGAGCCAAACGCCAGTACTTTGAAAATCCAGTGTTTTACTCCTATTACTTCAGATTCCAGAGCGTTACCTCGTCCTCGAGGGACCAAGCTGTCATTTTTTGAGAGAAGAAAGGAGCCCAGGCATCAGCGGTTGTCACCTCATGTGGGTGCGGCTGTGAGGAAAGCACAGCTCCCTCCTCACCAGCGCGGTCCATGGGAGCCTGTTGTCCTGTGGTGCTGGTGCTGAGGGAGGTGACAAGTGCCACCAGTGCCCTAGGGCTCCACTCTCCCTGGGTTCCTTCTTCTCTTCGCTCAATATTTCTTCTTTTGGCTTCTGGTGGGGACTGCTGAAGCACTGTGTGGAGGAATTAGTAAGAAAACGAGAACAGCTCTAGTTCAGTCCAGAAAACAGCAATCTTGGAAACCCAGGACTAGTGCTGGGCATGGAGGTGTACACCTGTAAGCCCAGCACTTGGGAGGCTGAGGCAGGAGGATCATTATGAGTCTGAGGCCAAATCTGGGCACACAGTGAGTTTAAGGCCAGCCTGGACTACATAGCAAGATGCTATGTTGAGAGAGAGAGAGAGAGAGAGAGAGAGAAAAGAGAGAGAGAGAGAGAGAGAGATATTTTTGGCTTTGGAGCCCATACAGTTTTGGTCACAACTCTGCTGTTTTGTGAAAGGCACTGGAGCATTTTTAATGGGACAGCAATAGTCACTGTCCAGAGGCACCAGCGGGTTCTAGTTTTCTGACCTTGGGGTTAGACTTGTAATATTAAGATTACACTCATGAACATAGGTTCTCAGTAAGCCGTAGAACCAAAAGGGTTGTTACCACTGCAAAAAACATCCACGTCCAGCCATGAATTTCCTAAAGGTCAGAGCAATAGGGTCTGAAAACTATACTCCCCCTGAGAGTGACACACTGGCTGCTCCAAGCGGTCCTGACATCATGGCTTTGAGTCTCAGTTCCTTTTAGGCTCTGGGAAAAGGAACATTATGAGGTCTTTTTAAAATCTTATTTTATTTTTGATATCAGGGATCAAACTCACAGCGTTGCTCTTGCCAGGCAGGTGCTTATGCCACTGAGCTAAATCTCCAGCCTGGTCTATGGGTTTTTTGAGACAAGGTCTTGCTATGTATCTCAGGCTGGCCTTGAACTTTCTGCAATCCTCCTGCCTCAGCCTCCCAAGTACTGGGACAACAGCATGCCCCACTATACCGGGTAACTTCATAATAATATTGGAAGAATTTCCTTGAGCTGCCCATACCTACAAGTGGAGAATATTAGTCATTGTCCAAGACCAGGTCTGGGCCACTGTGTTATTAATTAAACCATCAGAGGCACCAGGATTCCTGAAATGACAGTTCTTTTCTGTCCTGTGATGGAAACCAAATGCCAAATGCCGCTCACATTGCAGATGTGTGTGACCTGCTGGGTGGCCTCAGGGACACAATGGGGGAACTCAGTGACCAAGAGAATGGAAATAAGGTCCATTCATTCACCTGGTTCTGGACAGGTGCGGGGGAGCCAGGGTCCGAGCTGGGATGCAGGACAATGATGTAAAAACCAGAAGGCACAAGGGCAACACTGAATGTGGCCTGAGGGATGGGCTAGGGGAGAAGTTCAAGACTGAGATCCATAGAGCACAAGGGACTGGTGTGGCTTGGTGACTCAGTGGCACTGAATAGGACGATTCACAAGCCAAAAGCACAATTCCTTTTCGAGAACTATTGATGCCTTACTTGGTTCTGAGCAGATCCAAAGTCTCATCACAGTAATGGCTGTAGATCCTTCTTAGACACAGGATCCCTCATTTTGAATGAGTGTACCCAAGATTTGGAGGCTGTGCCAGTTACCTGCCGACTAACAACACGGTTCTGTGACACTGACTTTATTCCTCAAAAAGCAGAGAATTAAAATTAGGCCTTGCAAACTGAAACTTTAAATAACATAATAATGATCTTGTTAGGATGAGCACAGCACTTTTTTTTTTTTTTTTTTTTTGTACCTGGGGTTGAACTCACAGCTTCGTGCTTATCAGGCAAGCGCTCAAACCATTGAGCTAAATCCCTGGCCTGGCACTTTGTTTTTAATGTTTTTTTTGTTTTGTTTTGTTTTGTTTGAGACAGGATCTCACTATGTAGCTCTGGGTAGTCTTGAAGTCATTGTGTAACCCTTGAACTCTCAGCTTACCACCTGCCTCAGCCTCCCACATGCTGGGATTCCAGGGGTGCCCCATCTCCAGGATGGGGCTTCCTCATGAAAGATGTTTAATCCATTCACAAGAGTAAGATTTTTAAAATGCTATAGCTTAGCGTTTGCTTTGTTAATTTTATGCAGAACACTAGAATTCTGAACCCAATGCTTTGGTAGACCCTTTGGCTCTCGTTTGATGGGAATTCTCTGTCTTTGTAGGGACTTTGTTAGGGAGGGTCAGGAAACCTGCAGAAGCCCTTCAGGAGAAACTTCCTTGAGCAGAACAAGTTTGGCAAGTCTCTAAGGTCTGGAGAGAAATACAATCAAATTTGCATTTATATAGCACTCTTATGCTCTTGCTTTCTATGTGCTATCCATATTAAATAAAAACACAATTAAGAGTTAGTTCTAAAATACCAGGTCAAACATAGCAAACAAAATCAGGAATGGCAATTAGTGCTAGAAAACCAGAACAAACAGATGGCTATTGAGTTTGGGCTTAAGAAGAGAAATAGGATGTGCCCAGTGCATATCAATGGGGAAGTAATTTTGGAGCCTGGGCCTCCGAGTTAGGAGGTGGGGCTTCAGGAACCCAGGTGGGACCAGGCTCAGCCTGTGCAGAGCAATTATTTTAGAAAGTGAAAATTCGGTGCAGCTGAAATTACTGGATATGCGCCATGTGTCAGCTACTATGCCCTATGCAAGGGTGCAGAGATAAATACAATTGTATTCTGTCTTTAAGCCGCTTGTATTCAGTAAAGGAAGAAGGCTGTGATAAGTCAGGTAGAGGACCCTCATTATTTGTGGTAATCTAAGACTGTATTCCAGGCAGGAAAATAAGGCCGTGCTATTCTAACCTAAAAATTAGAAAAAGCCAGGTGTGGGGATGCACACATGTAATCTCAGCCCTAGGAAGGCTGAAGCAGGAGGATCTTCGGGGGTTCGAGGCCAGCCTGGGGTTAACGAGTTCAAGGTCAGCCTGAGCTATATGCTGAGACTCTTGTCTCAAACAGGTTTTCTTGTTACTTGTCTTCTCAAAAAATCCACAATGCTCCTTACAAGAAGTTATGCTTATTTATGTCTTTGGGGGGCAGCTGTTTTCCTACCTATCCCCATGCAGCATCCCCGTGGTGTGTGTCTTCCCAGACTGAAAAGCCTAGAACATTCCTGCAATGCCCAGAACCTATCTCGCCCCAGCAAGAGGTTAGTTAGAGCTTGACCAACCAGTTGAGCAAGTGTGTGTGACCTGTCAATCATGGAGATCCAGGACGATTGCAAATCCTGCACCTGGTACCAATGAAAGAATATCTTCAATTCTTCTGGTATGAGAGCAAACAAGGTTTTGATTGGATAGCCTAGCTCTGACGTCAGGATGGGGGGATATAAAAGATGGCGGCACCGGGCCACTGTGCTTTCTAGGGTGGGGGAACCTGGGTTGTAATGTGCGGAGCACAGGTCTTTTACTGCCTTCATAAATGTAAAAGCTTTCTATTCGCTCCCCTCCCCCCGCCCCCTTACTCCTTCTCCAATTCTTTAGGAGGAGAACCTGTAAGGAATCCCTCAGCAACCAGAATCCCACTACAGGCAACTTTAACTCTGATCTGGTCGGTCTGGGGTGTGTGCGCTTGTGTGCGTGATGGTTTTATAGAAGAAAGGAGAATTGCACACAGGGAAGAGACAGTCGCGTGACTCCTCTCTGTGTTCCAGGGCCCACACTGCTCTGTTTTCTGAAGTCATCTCTGGGACAGGAACCAACCCCAAAAGAGCCCTATCACCCTACTCTGCACCATCCTGCGGGTTCTATTTTGAAAGTGTCTCTTTATAGGTTCCCTAGGGGACTCTGTGGTTTTTCTAGTGAGGCAAAGGAGTTTTAGAGGTTGAGCAGTAAAATGAAATAACTGTCCAAGTTTCGGTCCATTTATGTTTGTAGTAGATTTGACTTTTGCCCAGCTACCTCACTCCTTCTTTCCTCCCTCCCTCCTTCCCTCCTTTTCTTCCTCCCTCCCTCCCTCCTTCCTTCCTTCCTTCTTTTTTTCCTGAGACAGGATCTTGCTATATAGCTCAGGCTGGCCTTGAACCCAACATGTAGTCCAGGTGAACCTCCTGCCTCAGCCTACAGAGTGCTGGGATCTTAGCTGAGCACCACCACACTGTACTAATTTCCAGTGTGAACTTTAAGGCTTGGTACACACATGAGGCATTCTGGTCCTTGCACTGATCTTTTTGCATGGAACAGGCAAAAAGTGACCTAATTGTCAGGGTCTTGCAGGTAGCATCCTCTTAAAATGCAGTGGTCATAGTGACCCCAGAGGAGGCCTGTATATGAAGCAGGCCAGGCGTGGAAAGGCTCTTGGACAGACCCTGATGCCTGCCTGGTTCTTTTCTTTTGGTTTTAGAGATAGGGTCTTGCAATTGAGGCTGGCCTTAAACTATTGGCAACCCTCCTGCCTCAGCCTGCCTAGTATTGAGATGACAAGTGTGCACTATCACATGCTGTTACCTCATTTTGAAAAGGAGGAAATCCTAGAGGTCTTAAAGAAGAAGCCTGCTCTGAGGGCTGTTGAGCTGGGTGAACCCAGGCAGTCTGATGTTAAAGACCACTTCTTTGAAGCATTGCTGATGCTTGATTCATCTCAGTCTGCTTTGGGATCCATGAGTTTGGCTTATGACATGCCTGCTGAGTGACTCTGGAAGAAGTAGCACTTCTAAATTTCAGTTTCCCCATTGGTCACGTAAGGATAATGATGAGACTTATATTATTGTGCTGACGAGTGGAATAGAGTATGTGGTTTGTTCCTGGTATGACTCAGTGCTGAACTACCTTCTATTATTTTCACCAGCTGTCACATATTGCCTGTTTCTTTCCCTTTTAGTCCCATGGAACAGTTCTGACATGATCTTCTGCGGCTGTGTGACCTCACCTGTTTGGACTGTCTCTAATATCATTTACTTCAGCTCTATGAAAGCCATTTTTTTAGATTTAGTGCAAGGCTGATTTCTGTGTTTTTGGCACTGGGGATTGAACCCCAGAAGTACTGAGTGACATCTTCAGCTCCTTTTATTTATTTTTATTTTGAAACAACATCTCTGATTTTCCTAGACTGGCCTTGAACATGTGTTTCTTCTGCCTCAGCCTTCCAAGTATCTGGAAATACAGGTAAGGGCCACCATGTCTGACAAGCCTGTTTTGTATTTTTTCTTTTGTTTCTTGAGACAGTCTCACAACATTGCTCAGGTTGTCCTTGATCTCACCATGTAACCCAGGCAGACCTTGAATTTTCAGCAATCCTCTTGCCTCAGCCTTCTGAGGCTGAGTGCTGGGATCACAGGCATGTGCCACCACACCTGGCCTCTGAGATGGAACCTTTAAGAGGTGGGGCCTAGTGGAAAGGCACTGAGATGTTGGGACATCAGCCCCCCAGCACCCTTCCTCTTCCTCTCTTTCAGTTTGGTCTATCACAGGTTTCCCACTATGATGTACTCCCTTGCCATGGGCCCAAGGGCCATGGGAAACGACCACAGATGAAAGCCATTAAGCAAACTTTTCCTTTCTCTCTCTCTCTCTCTTTTTTTTTTTTTTTGTACTTGGGATTGAACTCAGGACCTCATACTTGCCAGGTAGGCACTTATGCTGCTGAGCTAAATCCCTGGTTTATCTTTCCTCTTTTTGAGTCAATTGTCTTGGGCAGTTTGCTGTAGTAACAGAAAGCTGATAAACATGAACGCTTTCATATTCTCCCCTTGTTCTCCGTATGGGTCTAACCTTTTCAAATGCACCCCCAGCCCCACAGTGCTGGCACAGACACTGGCTATACAGGCCTTCAAGTTAAGCATGATTTTCCTAATCTGAGATACTAAGGTTTAAATTCAGAATCTAAAGTGGGGCATGGTGGCCCACACCTATAATTCCAGCATTTGGAAGGCTGAGATAGGAGGATCATCATGAGTTTGAGACCAACATAGTGAATTCAAGACCATGAACTACATAGTGAATTCACTATGAACTACATAGCAAGATATTGTCTCAAAAAACAAAACAAAACCGGGCATGGTGGTGCACTCCTGTAATCCTAGCATTTGGGAGGCTGAGGCAGAAGGATTGTTGCAAATTTGAGACCAGCCTGGGCTACAAAGTGAACCCAAGGCCAACCTGAACTGCATTGTGAGACCTATCTCAAAAAGAAAAACAAAACAAAATAAATTCAGAATCTAAACCAGGCATGGCAACACACACCTGTAATCTCAGCACTGGGAAGGCTGAGGCAGAAGGATCACTAGGAGTTTGAGGCCAGCCTAGGCTACACAGTGAGTTTAAGATCAGCCTGAATTGCATAGCAAGACCCTGTCTCAACAAAACAAAACAAAACAACAGAACAAAACATTAACAGTAGGGCTCCACTCTGAGTAGTTTTTATTTAGCTGGTTGGGAGTGCAGCTTGGGTGATGAACTCTTTACAGTTTCCCATCAGAATTTTCCGTGGTGCTAGAACTGTCTAACCCTGTAGCCACTTGTCCCAGGTGGCTGCGGGTCTTCAGAATGTAGCAGGTTAGATGGAAGAACTGGATTTCAGTTTTAAATCATTTCAATTTTAATTCATTTAAATTTAGGTGTAAAGGGCTGGGGATATAGCTTGGTGGCAGGAGTGCCTGCCTGGCAACTGCAAGGTCCTGAGTTTGATTCCTGGTACCAAAAAAAAAAAAATAGATGTAAAGTAGTGACAGGAGGCTGGTGGCATCTATACTTGATAGCATAGGCCAAGAGTAATTAGAGATTTCTTTTGAGCCAGTTTACTATTTGCCTGATTTACATTATTTCATGTAGCCCTCCAAGCCTGTAGATGTAGGTGTTTTCTGAGACAGGGTTTCACTATGTAGTTCAGGCTGGCCTTGAACTCACTAGTTAGTCCAGGTTGGCTTTGAACTCGTGAGAGATGATCCTCCTGCCTCAGCCTCCTGAGTGCTGGAATCACAGGCATGTGCCACCATGCCCTGATTGTTTTAGGCAGTTTTCTGTTGCTATAACAAAACACCTGTCCCAGATGGTGGCAGGACACAGGGTGAATCAGTACGTGAAGACACAAAGAGCTGAGCCAGCAGCAAAACGAAGAAAAGGTGAAGTCGTGGTGCTTCGCACAGTCAGAAGTGTTTTGAGGGGATTTGCAAGGAGTCTCCTGGTGGAAACGAGGGCAGGACCTGTCTAGCAGCAAGCGCTAAGGGCTCTGCAGCCTGCTCAGTTTTGGTGAGAGTAAGGGATGGAGATCTGTAGGCAGCCCAGTGTGTTTTGCGGCCAGGACTTGCAAGTGGCCCCTGGAGACCCCTGGGGACCAATGGGGGGTGGGCTGGAGGAGGGAGTTTCTTCTGCCCGTGGTGTAGATGCGACTCACAACAGCGGAGCTCTGACATACAGGAAGAAGACCCCAGGTTTCTCTGATCCCGGGCCGGTGGAGAGGCAGAGAGGAGAGGAAGGGCATCAGGGAGTGTGTAGCCGGCGAGGCTCGGCCTGCGGGAGCTCCGCCTTTCGCCTTGCAGCGCTGGGAAACCGCGCCAAGCCCCGCCGGCAGGGCTGCCTCTCGGCGTCACCCGCTTGGGGTCACTGCAGCCCCCGGACGGAGGTTTCCTCCGCTGCAGGCTGCAGACGGCGGCACTCGCTGCCTTTCTTTTCCGCAGCCTTTCTGCAGGTCGGGAACCCGGGCACCACCCCGCGTCTCCGCCGTGGACCCCTTGTATGGTTTCCTGCAGGGCGGTGAGCTCGGGCTTCTCGGTGCAGTGGGCTGGGTTCCGCCCTCCGCCTTTACCCCTGGTTGCTCCCGCTCCGCAGCTCGCGGGCAGCAAAGTGCCAGGAGGAGGCCTTGGAACACCCCTCCCTGCCACCATGAGCTGGCGTCACGGAGTGTAGCAGACAGCCAGCGCGGTTCACTTATACATAGAGGCCGGCACAGAAAAATGGACTAAAGTCCTCCTCATCCCCGTCCCCTTCTCTCCCCCTCCCCTCCCCCTTTCCCTCTTCTCCTCCTCTTCCTCTCCCC
>PVLA01010906.1:0-37245 GCA_004027455.1 Hydrochoerus hydrochaeris | reverse complement strand
TGGATGGAGTCGCCTGCTGATGACAGGAGCTATTTTTCGTATTTCCAATAATTTGTTCCCTAACTTCTTCCTTTTTTGCCTGACAATGTAGTCTTTGACGTCTTGAGATGATGAGCTCACTTTGAAGAGTAAACTGTTTCGGGAGGGTGAGAAGCGAAGAGGGAGTCGTGCAGAAGCAGTGAATTCTGGGAGTGGGGGCCATGGGCGCCATCTTGGAGTTGCCTGCCATGGCCACCATGGGCAGAGGGCGGGTGAGGGACTGATGGTGTCCACTGCAGGAAGAAGCAAATTTTGGCAGAGGGGACTTGGGCAAAGTCATAGGTATGCAAAGGAAGGGCGGGCACCCAGGGAGCCTTGGTCTCAGAGGGGAAGTCATCTCTCAGCCCTTTGCTTGACTTTGGGGGAGGCAGCCTTCCAACTGGGGGAGGGGTCTCTATTCTACTTCTGAGACCATGAAGATGTTTTAATTTAAATTTTCTTAATTTTATTGCCGTACTGGAGATTGAACCAAGGGCCTTTGCATGCTGGGCAAGATCTCTACCACTGAGCTATACTCTAGCCCTATTTATTTTTTGTGACAGGGGCTAGATAAATTATCCAGGCTGGCCTTGAGCTTGTAACTTTTTCTAGTGCTGGGATTATAGGTGTGTGTCACCATATGTGACTGGTATTTTGCTATTCATTTATTATTTTTTAACACAAAAGTATTTATTTTGAACATATACACACTTTATGAAGTAATTACATCAATTGACTTAATCTGTCACCTCTTATAGTTACTATTGTGTATGTATGTGTGGTAGGAACATCAACTCTCAGCAGTTTCAAATATGTAAATATTATTATTATTACTGGTTCTTTTTGAGATAAGTTCTTGCTATATAGTCTCATAGCAGTTCTCCTGCCTCTGCCTCTAAAGTGCTGGGATTATAAATGTGCACAACACTGGCCACAAACATAATGATTAACTACAGTTATCATGTTGTACATATTATATCTTTTGAGCAATATCTTCCCATTTTCCCATATTTCCCAATACCTGAAACCACCTTTCTATTCTCTGCTTATATGAGTTCAGCTTTTTTTTTTTTGAGACAGAGTCTTACTATGCAGTTCAGGCTGGCCTTGAACTCACTTTGTAACCCAGGCTGGTTTTGAACTCAAAGCAATCCTCCTGCCTCAGCCTCCCGAGTGCTGAGATTAGAGGTGTGTGCCACCACACCCAGCCCAGTTTTTTTAGATTCCATATATAAATGAGGTCATGTAGTGTTCATCTTCCCATGTCTGTATTATTTCAATTAACATGATGTCTTTCAGGCACATCCATGTTTTTTTTTTTTTAAACTTTATTTTAGAGAGAATGAAACAAGCAAAATAAAACAGAATAAAGCCAATCAAAACAAAACAGTATAAGTGACACAGGATTTCAAAACAAGATAATAGGAAATCAACAATGGTTACCCTAATGTCTCTTATGGTCTTCAAAATAGCTGCCCATACCCTCACACATAGCAAAATCAAACAAAACTGAACATATAGAAGCAATAAAAACAAAACAATGGATGTAATACAGAACTTCAAACCAAGAAAATAGTAAATCCAAAATGGCTACCATAATATCCTGTTATCCTTGAAACAGCTGCCCATGCCATCAGATATAATAGAATCTAACAAGATAAACAAAATAAAACTCAACCAAACAAGATAATGAGAATGATATAGGACCTCAAAACAATAGGGAATTAACAATGGCTATCACCTTCAGAAGGAGATTCCCCTTAGATGCTACACTTCATATTGTTATCCTCTTAATAGATGGTTAGATTGCCAGCTTTAGGCCATAAAGTCAGTGAAACACGAAACACTACAAGCATTAAGTTGTATTTTACTTCATTAGTTATCATCACAGCCTGTGTTTTTCTGGATCATCTGGTTGCTTACAGGGTGGAGGTGGGGGGAACATTGACTCTTCTTGTTTCCCTGCCTGCACACCAGAAGGAACTGGCGTCTGGCTCTTGCCCAGTCAGCCCACGCATGGCACCAGCTCACAGGAGGTCTTAGCTTCTTGTTGACTTTTTGTTCTTCCCTGTAGTCTGCGAATGGTGCCGACTCACAAGAGAGGGCTAGCATTTGGCTCTCCCCCAGCCTGTGCATGGCACTGATCATCCATGTTTTTGTAAATAGCAGGATCTTATTTTTTTATAGCTAAAAGATATTTCATCATCTATCTATCACTTTTTTTGGAGTCAGGGTCTTGCTGTGAGTTCAGATTGGCCTTGAACTCTCTATGCAGCTCAGAATGACCTCAGACTTGCAGCAATCCTCCTGCCTCAGCCTCCCAAGTACTGGGATACAGGTGTAATGTAGTTTATTCCTATGTTATATACATGATTTGGTCTTCAGAAAGTCCTATTGAGAACCTATGAAGACAGCAAGAAGGGTAAAGTACAAGAAAGCACTGAAAGACTTAACCTCAAGAAGTTTATGACCTTTTGAAGTTTGATAAGATCTGCACACACTAAATAATTAAAAAGTATGGAAACCCTCAGACTCAGCCAATAAGATTTTATAGCAGCCTATAAGTGTTTTACTAATTTGGAGAATTGCAGCTTAATTGGAGATGCTGAACAGGGCTATTTTAGTAGTTTACAATAATCCCCAAGCAATTGAGCACCATTAAGAAATTAACAGTCCTCGCAGGAGGATGACAGGGACTTGGAGGGGAGCTGCAGTATCACTTATGTCCACCAGATGATGCCACCATTCAGTGGAATTCCAGAGTTGTGCTCTGGGGACGCAAGCATGACTGTGGCCACGTTTGTGATAGTGGCTAGAAAGATACTTGAACCTGCTTCAGACATCCAGACTTTTCTTACAGTTTTACACAGAGCTCATGCATATTAGAACCTGAAAGTGAAGAACTGCTCCCGTTTCTCTTAAGGAAAGTTTGTCTGTTGACTCTCTTTTTCCTAGCCGAGTCTCACTGCCTTTTGCTACTGTTCCATGCACATCGAGGTGCCTGCTGTGGAATCCCGGCTGGAAGGACCACCTTGGAGGTAAACTCTTTACTCTATTAGGCATTTTGTCTCACTAGGTATATAAATATCTTCCGTACAGCAAATCTTGATAAACAACAGATTTCGCCCAGTTGAAAAGCCAGTACGGACAGCTTGATATAATTATATTCAGCATTAACGAGCTGTGCGTTCCAGCCTAATGTGTTGATATTTAGTGATCTTTGATAATGAAGGAGAAGCTAGCCTTTGAAGTCAAAATGTTCTAGTGTGGCTGGCTGTTTCCCACCATGAGCATTCATTATTTTGTTTGACAAATTGGCTTGCTTTGGAATACTAAACACCCTCTCTTTGTAGAGGAAGGAGGCAATGACACAGCGTTCCCCGAGAGCCGTGCTCCAGCAGAGCTGCAGGCTCCTGTAACAGGGAGAGCTCATCTCTGGGGTACCCGCCTCATTACCTGGAGGTAGCCAGGAGGGCACTGTCACTGTCTTGTCACTGGGGGAGAAGGGCCTGGTGGCTTCAGCCTAGCTTGCCTAAGCCAGCTCTTGGAGTCCAGGTGCCATGGGGGAATGCCTTAGTGCAGGCAGAGTCAGATGGGAAGGAGAGGTGACAATATCCTGCATTTCTTTCTGTCCCTATAGGAACTGGGGAATCCTTAAAGTGTTTCTCTTGATTCTTGTGAGATCCTCAGCTCTGGCTCTGGTCAAAGCCCAATGTAGATGCTATAATTATTATTTTATTATTTTGAGGTGGGGGTCTCACCAGGTCACTCAGGCTGGCCTCGAACTCCTGGGCTGAAGTGATTCTCTAGGCCAATGGTAGCAAACCTGTGGCATGCATGCCACAGCAGGCAGGCAGAGCTTTCTTTGTTGGCATGGGAACCAAGTAGCCTCAGCATTGCCCAGCAGCCCATAACAGCACACAGAGGGGCAGTGTTTCACTTTGTGAAAAATAAGTGGCTTCTGGGTTGCAGTTTGGGTGCTCGGTCTTTAAAAGGTTCGCCATTACTGCTCTAGAGCAACAGCAAACATCATGGTACCTAACGTCCACTGAGTAACTGTTATGTTGGAAACACCATACAGACTTCTGTGGATGTATTATTTAACTCTTGTCAGCACCTTCTGGAGTTGTGGCCTGTATCCAAATCCTGGACACGCCCCCCCCATCCATTTCTCCCTCACCACGACAGCCCCTGCCCCGCCTCTGTTCTGGCCCCGCCCCTGCCCCTCCAGTTGGCTCCACCTGACACTGTAGTTTTTCACTCTTTTCTAAGTGGCCACAGGTATGGGAAGAACACAGTTCCAACACCAGGGCTGAGTTGTGATTGGCTTAAGGCTAAGTCAATTCTGGGAGTGGCAGCCTCCTTGCTAGTGATTGGTTAGGAATGAGCACGTGGTCAGGACCCTCGCAGATGGGTGTTGGTCTTGCACCAGCACAGAGGTTGCAGGTTTAATAGGTATTATTCAATTGTGGCCACCTATTAACTTAGGTGAGTGCTCAGGTTTGTGTTCTGGACGCTGGGCTGAGTATAAAGCAGCTCTGTCTCATAGTCTCTCCATGATGATGAAAATACTCTTTCTGCTTCAGTAGCTGCATGTAGCGGTTGAGCTATTAAAATGTGGCTAGCATGACTGAGGAATTGAGCTTTAAATTTTATTTAATTTAGAATTAAATTGCAGTAGTAACATGTGGTTAATGGTTGCCAAATTGGCCCTGCAGTTCTAGAGATAAATCTACAGTGCTACCCTCCATGGAGAACACACATGGAAAGGTCTCCCCAAAGTCCAGCAGGAGCTGGACATGGAGGCTCAGGTCTGTAATCCCAGCACCTGGGAGGCTGAGGCAGGTGGATGGCCACCAGTTTGAGGATACACAGTGAGTTCAAGGCCAGTCTGAACTACATAGTGACACCTTGTCTCAAAAAAAATAAAAACCAAGGTCAAGCAGGGGCGTGTTGGGGGCCATGCTGGAGCAAGGAGGGCCTCCAGTGTGCACAAAAGTCAGGCGTTGCCAACAGCAGCCCCGATGTGTGCCACATCTGGACAGTGGCTGGAGAGGGAGGGATAGTGGGAGGAGAGGGCCTCCGGGGAAAGTTTTCTTCTACTGAATTCAGAGCCACCAGAAGGAGGGGTCCCTTTGTGTCCTTCTCTGTGGGAGTTGCACTGTCTCCAGAGGACTGGGCAGGAAGAGGAAGACAGGTCAGAGGATTGTGAGGGAGCCCTGGAGACTCTCTGTCCTGTGAGATTAGAGACATCTGCCTGCTCCTGAGACTGTAGAGTTGCTATTCTTATTTGCTGCTGAAGAAATCTAGGGGCTACAGGAAGTTATTGATCTCATCTCACAGATCAGATAACAGCAGCTCAGTGGGTTAACTTGTTCTGGTTATCAAGCTATCCACAAAAGAATAGCCTGGGAGTCAAAGGGCTGGGGGCCATTCTGAGACCTGGAAATCAAGGAACCAACCAACTAGTCAGCCACCCCACCCATCCACCCACGCAAAAGTGGGTTTTTCCTTTTGCAGTTTATGCAACACCCTTTGACCAGATACATCCTTGGGCATTGCTTCCCCGCTCCCAGCTCAGTCAGTTCTCCAGATCCTCCGTGCACTCGGCTGGGCGTCATTAGACCCAGCTCTGACGCTGTCTACTTGGAAACGCCATTGGATCCCTAGGTCTCAGACTCTGTCCCACAAGACTGTTCCTCCCTCAGGTGCCAACCTATACTTCTGCCAGTGGGGTCCCACAGTGGCCTTTCTTGATGTGGTTATTTTGCTAGAATGGCTCACAGAACTCAGAAACTTCTGCTTGCCTGTTACTGGGGGTGGTGTGTGTGGATGCGTCACACTCCAGGATTTCTATGTATTTTGCTGTCTGGAAACTTGGAACCAAGTTCTCTTGGGGTTTTATGGAGGCTTTGGCACATGGTGTGACTGGTTAGGGCACTGGCCATTGGTGACTAGCTTAACCAACCACTGTCTTCCCTCTCTGGGGTGGGAGTGGAGTGGGGCCCCAAGTCTCAAGCTTCTAAATACTACACTGTGGTCTCTCTGGTTTAACACCCCACCCAGAGGCAACAGAGTGGTCCTCAGCCTAGAGCCATTGCATTGGTGTGTGAAAGAGACCCCTCACTCCAGTTATGCTAAGTAGCTTTGTGCCAGGAAGTGGGGATGGAGACCTAACACCTCCATCACCACATCGCAAGCTGTGTGCCTTGAGCTGGAGAAACTGCTCACCTTGGGTTACAGGGTTACAACTTCTCATCGGGTCTAGAGAGGCCTGGATTTTCAGGAGATGAGAGGGAGTGATGAAGAGGGGTTGAGTGTCTAGGAGGCATTTCAAACTGCACTAGTTGAAAATAGCCTGGAGGAGGCTGGGGATTTAGCTCAGTGGCTTAAGTGCCTGCCTGGCAAGTGTGAGGTCGTGAGTTCAATCCCAGGTACAAAAAACAAAACAAAACCAAAAAACCCCCAAAACCTGGGATTCTCTTCTTTGTAGAAGATGAGAGCTCTTAACTACTGAGCATTCCATGAAGATTCTGGGCTGTTGGAGAAATGATACAGGCATCCCCAAGGGCCATATGGAGGGCAAAATTGTGTCCATGGCCAAAATCAGGCTTTCATGCCGTCCTCCCCAGCTCGGACCTTGCAGGTTTCACACTCCCAGAGACCTGAGGATCAGGGGCTGCCTGGAGCAGGAATCAGGAGGCCGGGTCTCTGGAGCTGCTTGGATAAGGTCAACTGAGCCTGGACCCGTGTGGGTGGAAGAGAAACTGGGGCCACGGGGCAGGGTGACCATTCAGGAACAGTCTGTGAGAATCGGGGAACCGTGGACTCCCCAGCCTCTGGAACTTAGAGGAATGAAATTTTATTAATAAATCGCCTAGTCAAAAGGATATTGTTATTGCAACTGGAATGGACAAAGACAGGTAGTAGTGATTTCCGGAGCAGTGGGGAGCATGACGCCTGATCACTTTGCGTTACCTGTCACTGTTTCTTCCTGACCTGTAAATGAATGCTGCCTGGCTTTAACTTTCTTATTTATCACTATTACTTTGAGACATGAACTCTGGAACTACATTTGTGCATCTAGCAGATGCCCAAAATAGACAGCACACTTGAACCTCTTGGAAATCTACACTGAGGGGCTGTGGCCTCATTGGCAGAATGCCCGCTCTGGTGTTTGAGGAGGACCCTGTTGGTGGGCGGGGCGGGGGTGGTGTTAGCAGATCCCCTGAGTCTCCTGCCTGGTAATTATCTACAACTATGCCATTTAGAATGTCTACCCGTGGCATTTAAAAAGCACCTTGTAATCACTCGCCAGCCCTTTACTGTAGAGTCACAGGGCCAGAGGGGAAGGCAGATGCTACTAAGCAGTTTCTCTGTCTCTATCCCTAGCCTTGGGCTAGAACCCCAGGCTCTATATGGTGCTCAGATCCACACCCAACCTCGGCTAGAAAAGGTTTTCTTTTTAAATCCTGACCTTGAATCTGACCACTTCCCAGGACAAAGATCCAGTCCTGAGCTTGACTGCTCACAGCTGTGAAGTAGCCAAAGCCCTCATTTCATTTCCTATCACTGCAGATGAATGTCGCTTCTTTGGGTTTCTCCAAGGGTTTCCAGCCCTGGCGCCGAGGGCCATGGCAGGATCCGACGCTCTTCTGACGCCCCATGGGCAACAGGCCGGGGGCCAACGGTGCCTGGAGCCAGCCAAGCTTGCAGCAGCGGGGGGGGGGGGGGGGGGGGGGGGTTCCCAAGCCCGGGGGGCAGACAGCATTTTTCCCTCTAAATCCCATGACTGAGGGGCAAACTTCTCGTGCGAATTCCAGGATGCAAAGCCATTTGCTAGTTCACTTTAACCTCAGAGCGACATCTCCCTGGCAAGGTCCTTCGTTCTTGGGGTTCATCTGAGCTGTTTCCATAGCAACAGCCACTTGTTGCATGTTAAGTCTCCCATCAGGGCCTTTGCAATTTGCCAGCTAAACCAGCGATCGCCAGGCGTGTATGCCAGGTTAATAAGACAAAGTCTGTTTTATTTCGTCCTTCCCTTTTTGGTCTGCTTGCAGTTGGGGGCTGCCTTACAAAAGAGAAGGCCTTTTGGTTTCAAAGCCCCGAGACCTTTGCTCAGACCCCATGAGACATCTTGGACAGGGCCAGGTTGCTCTGCATTGCTTCACTGGCCCCAAGAGGCTGCTTGCCCCATGGATTGAGCATAGCAACAGCTAGCAGTGTGTGTGGCTGAGTGGGCCAGGCGGCTGCTCTGGATATTTGGGTATGGATTGGAGCTGATGTCCCTCTTTATTTTATTTTATTTTATTTTATTTTTTTGGAGACAGGGTCTTGCTGTGTATTCCAGGTTGGTCTTAAACTCACTAGGTAGCCTAAACTCATGGTGATCATCCTGCCTCAGCCTTGTGAGTGCTGGGATTATAGCCATAAACTACCAGACCTGGCTATTTATTTGTCTTTTTGAGACAGGGTCTCACTATGAAGTTCATGCTGGCCTTGGGCTCATTTTGTAGCCCAGGCTGGTTTTGAACTCACAATGATCCTCCTACCTCAGCTTCCCAATTTCTAGGATTATAGGAGTGCTCCACCACACCTGGATTTAGGCCTGGTGATTTTAAAGGCCAGGTGATCAGGATGATAGAAACAATCCATTACAAGGCTCAGCATCCTTTTTGAAGGGTTAGAATCGAAACTTTTTTTAGAGGCTGTAGTGGTTGATTGTGTCAACTTGAGAAATTTAGCAGCTTAAATAAGAAGGCTTGGAAGGACCTGCATGGTATAAAAGGGAAATGAAGGGCTGGGGATTTAGCACAGCAGCATAAGTGCCTGCTGGCAAGTGTGAGGTCATGAGTTTGATCCCTGGAACCCAAAATAAATAAATAAATAAATAAATAAAATTTTAAAAAAAGGAAATGAAGGACAGACTGGCTTCCACTCTTTGGAGGAGCTCTAGTGTCGTTTTCAGCTTGGATGTCGTCTCCTGGCTTGTGGTGCTGACTAGAAGTGGCTTCCAACTTGGACTCTTCAGCCTCCTATCACAGACCCATCAGCCTCCTGCTATGGACTCGCATGGGATGCTGCAGGGAGCTCCAGACCTTGGACTGAACCCTTCAGCCTCCAGTGTTCCGACGCCCTCTGCACGCTTCCCTCATCTGAGTCTGTAGCTGACCATTGTATGCTAACCTCGTACTTTCTTATATATTCGTACATTTTATGTTATGTCTGTTTCTCTGGTAAAACCTGACTGATACAGGGTCTCTTCTGGAGACGAAATGTTGGTGACATTAATCAGAGAATCCTGGAGCACTGTCTCCTGCCTCAGCCTCCTGACTAGTTGGGATTACAAGTGTGTGCTCTGATGTTTTGTACGTGTACAGGCTGGAGTTCCTGTGGTGATAAAGAGGTTAAAATGCTCAGTGCCCAGCCTGCTTTAACACATGCCCTCCCACACCAGTTGGACAGTTGTAGAGCACTATACTAACAAGACTAAAATCAGCACAAGATAAGAGTACATGCAAAACCATCCTTCCCTCCCCTGCTCTCATGGTCTATCTTCCCCCAGAGAGTAAAATATGTAGATGTCCTTTGCTAAGCCCAAAGGGCCTTTTGTGGAGTCTGGGTGACACTGTACCAGTTTGCAACTTTTGTGTGCAATTTTAAAATGGTACAGATATTTGAGGGATTGTTAGAAACCAGGTGCCCTGGAAAAAGCATTCTGAGACCTCTGCCCTGCGTTTCACCCCCTGTAAAGATCCCGACCTCTCCTCCGAACTGTGGTTCCTCTTGGAAACTGGCCTGTGTCCACCTGCTGTCTCAGTGCTGTCACCCTGTTCCCCCAGAGGGTGTAGTGTCATAGGTGTAAGCCTGGACATGCAGGGTGTATTAACGATCCTAGTGAATGATTTTCTCCACAAGCAGAATTAAAGAAAGAAATCTGATAAAGGGCTCAGCAAGCAGATCAAAGTGCTCACCATCAACTGTCCCTTCTTACTGTCTTATGTGGAAATGGTCCTGGTCAGTGCCAGTACTTACTTATTTATTTAGAGATGGATGTACTGTGAGGTTCAGGATGGCTTTGAACTTACCACAGTCCTCCTGCCTCAGCTTCCCAAATGTTGGGATTACAGGTGTGGGCCACCACACTTGGCTTTGTACCAGCCCTTCTGCACATATCCATGAGAATTTCGTGTGTGTGTGTGTGTGTGTGTGTGTCTGTATGTGCATGAGCATAGGTGAGAGAGAAAGAGAGAGAGAGAGGAGAGAGAGAGATACTAGAGATTAAACCCAGAGCCCTGTGCACGTGGGGCACACCCTCTATCAGTGAGCTGCATCCCCAACCCTTTTTATTTTGAGAGTATTTTGCTAAGTTGCTCAGTCTGGCTTGAGCTTTTGAGTCTCCTGCCTCTGCCTCCTGAGCAGCTGTGGTTACAGGTGTGTGTCACTGGGCCTGGTTTCCTTTAAGCATGGAGGAGCTTGTGTCTCCCTATGTTTTGCAAGTTGGGGTGCCAGATTTTGTGGTTTAGTACTACTGAACTTTTAGGAGACTTTCCAAGGCAAGATGCCCTGGTCTGAGGGATTTGCTGCTGCTGTGTGTGTTTCTGGGTGGTCATAGGGTACCCTGCAGAGCAAGTTTCTTGCTTTCGGGAGATGCCAAGGAGAAAGGGGTACGGAAGAGAAGGCCTGAGCTTCAGGAGAATGCCAGGGGACCCTGCCGGTCTGGCCGCAGTGCGGGTTTTAACTGAGTCCTTGAAAAGGGAAAACAGAAGAACATAATGATCCAGAGCCTGAGGCTTCTTGGCTGCCAATATGCAAAATATTCCACCGAAGGAACAAAAATCAAGGGCAATTTGTTAAGTAGCACCACACACAGATCTATTGGCAGAGGGAAAAAAGAGGAAAATTATCTAAATTCAAGGTAAATGCTTTAATTGCAAACGAGAAAATGAAACCCACAAGGCTGGGACAGAGGAGCCAGGGCCAGCATCTGTGGGCGGTGGGCGGTGGGCAGGGCTGGGGCGCTGTGCTTCAAGGGCAGATGCCTGGGTTCTGTGATGCGCTGTTTGGGTCTGGAGCTTCCTGTGGACCTTGGTGGCTTCAGATGCTTCTGTTCACTAAGAACCTTACCCAACTAGGTTGAGCAAGACAGATGTCTGAGAAACCCAGGGGCAGGGCAGGGCAGGGCAGGGCAGGGCAGGGCTGGGCCGGGCAGGGCCGGGCTGGCTAGGCCCAGGAGCTGCAGGACAGCAGGAAGGACCGTCTTTTTGCCCTCAGGGTGACTCGCTTCCTTGGCCAAGAACAGAGAGCAGAGCGAGACACAAAACCAGAGTCTTTTGCCTCTCTCTTCTCCATCCTACTCCTCGATGCCCAGGCCAAGGACAGGCCAGATACTGACTGGCTTATTCTGTGATGACCACTCACCTTTGAGGCCATCCCTTTGGTGAATGGCTGAATGCTAATGGGTGGTTTTGGCCGATCAGTGCCTGTCCTGGAGCTACAGTTGAGGATCAGTCTTACTCCAGACATAGGGCTTTGGCCCAGGGATACAGGAGCTCTCCAGAGGAACATCTGGGTGCTCTCATGGGATGGGAGGTTGGAGTAGGTGGCAGCTCAGCCACAGATACATCCTTCCCAGGTCCAGCTTCTTGGGGAGTGGGGAAGGGTGGCAGGAGGGATGGGGCGGCATCTTGAGCCCTAGGAAGTCGGGTTGGGAGTGAACGAGGAACCTTCTGGATCAGGTCCATGCCTGAACCCTGTCTTCTGTTTCCATCCAGTGCTTGCTTCCTTGCCTCCCTCAAAGAAGAACCAGCACAGCTTGGTGATTAAGATTGTGTTCCACCATGGGCTTCACCACTTACCACCTGTACTACGTGGGGTGAGTTACACAGTTTATGTGTACATATCGTGGTGGTAAAGGGGATTGAACCCAGGACCTTCACCTTGAGCTACACCTCCAACCCTTTTAAAAAAATTAATTAATTAATTAATTAGTACTGGGAACTGAACTCAGGATCTCATCCTTGCCAAGCAGGTGCTGTGCCACTGAGCAGTATCCCCGGCCCCTTATATTTTATTTTGAGATAAAGTCTTGTTAAATTCTCCAACCAGGACTTGAACTTTTGATCCTTCTGCCTCAGCCTCCCAGAGTTTTGGGATTATAGGCATGTACCTCCACTCACAGTTGTGTTGCTTGATTCCTTGGCCTTCAATTTCCTCTTCTGTAAATGAGTGGAATAATAGTACCTATCTCGGAAGTTTGTTGTGAGAATTGAATAACTTAAAACATGTAGAAGACTTAAGATGGTGGCTGACTCAATGAATATGAGCTGTTGTTATTCTGTGAAGTAAGTAAAAACTCGATTCCGGTCATCTCCAGCATCGACCAATGGTGGCTGTGGGACTGAGCTGTCTTTGGCTGTTGGGTCTGACCAATGCCTGCCTGAGGGAGCCTCACTACATCTGTGCAGAGTCAGTGGGCGGAGTGAATGAGAGCTAATGGCCGGGTTCCCAGGGGTGGCCCTGCAGCAGCATAACAGGGTGTGAGGCTGGCCCCTCAGCTTCTCTGGTCTTGGGTCCCATCATGCTGGTAAAGCAGAAATCCTGACCTAAAGGCAGCCATTTTGTCTAGTACAGCTACAGCCATTTTGTTTTCTGCCTCTGAACTGTGCTAAACCACAGGCTTTGTTTATCAAACTAAAATTTCTGTAAATGTTCTAAAAGCAACTTTGCTGCATGCAGCTGTACAAGTTACCCAATGTACCATGGCCTTCAGTTTTGTTCATTTTAGCTTCTGTAACTTCCTGCTTGCTGCCCTATAAGAGACAGACATTTTGTAATCAGAGCCCAGACTCTAGAGACTCCTTGGATCTGCAGGCAGTAAATAAAGTTTCCTTCTCTTGAGCTCCTGGCTGCTGGTGATTCAGTTTTCCCACAACAGGGGCAGATTGACACCTGGCCCCCTCACCTTGTACTCCCTTGAGTCTCCCTCTGACCAGGCCCAGCCTGCTCCCCCTGTCCTCTGCCACATCATGCCATGTCTCATGTGGCTTTGACCACTTTAACTCTTTGCTCAGTGTGTCTTCCAACTTCCTCTTGCAGTCCAAATCCCACTGTCTTGCAAGACCTTGACCAGGCCCAGTGACCTTCATGAACCTTCATAACCCAGTATGCCTCCTTCCCTTTCTGAATTTCTCTGGCACATCACCTCCTACCTCCCTGTCTCTCATTTCAGCCTCAGGAGTGCTCTGTCCAAGCTTCTGCTCAAGCCAGCCTTCTTCCTCATGCCCACGTCTTCTGTTATTTCCTTTATTTCCTGATAACACAGTCTGGAGGGTCAGAGGTAGAAAACCAAGAAATGAAATGAAAGGCACAGTGAAATACTCCTTTATATCTGCCAGCATGGCTATCATGAAAAGAAAGATAATAACAGGTGCTGGTGAAGATGTAGGGAAATGAGGACCCTCACACATGGTTGGCAGGCAGCCGCTTTGCAAAGTAGTCTAGCATTCTCAAAAGGTTAAATAGAGATGTATCTTTTGACACAGCAATTCTGCTCTTAAGTATATACGCAAGGGAAATGGAAACTTAGGTCCACAAGAAAACCTGTCCCTGAATGTTTGGAGCAGAATTAGGCATAATAACCAAAAAGTAGAAAGTACCCAGCAGGTCTGCTTTTAGGGTTGAGCAATTTTCATGGTGTTTGAAATCCCACCATGGCCAATTTTAGACCACCAGAGTGGGTTTGGGGGAGAAGTGGGGCAGCATAATGTTACATAGAGCTAGTATTCCACTTATAGCTAGGATAGGTGTAAATAACTCCAGATGTGGAGGTAGCAGCAAAATTTAGAAAAAGAACTGGGAAGGAATAGGCTTATGTATTTCCTTTTGTTTTTAATATAATTTTTAAAATTGTAAACTTTAAAATTCTTTGTGGTACTGGGGATTGAATCTAGGGCCTTCACACTGAGCTACATTCCCAGTCCTTTAAATTTGTCTTTATTTTATATTTTATTTTGCGACAGGATCTCACTATGTCACTACGTTGCCCAGGTTGGGTTTGAACTTGTGATTCTCCGTCCTCCGCCTCCCAGAGTGCTGGTATTATAGGTGTGTGACACCACACCTGGCTTACCTGTCAATTTATGTAATTTAATTTTGAAGAATGGTTATGCTTAGCAACTGGCTTGCAAAATTTTGGAAATTTAATCATCAGTTGTCACAGACCAGTATGAGCTGGCATCAGTTTCTCTTTGGACTATGAAATACAAAGAAATTTTGCTGCTGAACCTATCATCTGCATTTGTCTCGGAAGGCAGCAAGTGACTGAGCTGTAGAGCCGGCCCTCTCTCTGCTGCTGAAGACCTGAAGTGCGGTTCGGTGGGCGTGTTCTCTGGGGCAGCATGGCCCAGCGGACTCACGGCCATGCTGCAGCTCTCCAGGTCTGTCTGCACTGTGATCTGTGTGACCAGGATCCAAGCTGAAATTTTATTTAACTTTAATGAATTCAAAATCAAATTCAAAGTTAACTGGCTGCATAGTTAGCGGCCACTGTATTGAACAGCAGCATATACTTCATCAAACACTTGTAGTTTTTATTGAATTTATTTTTTTGAGTCACTATGAAGTCTAGGCTGGCCTCTTAACTCATAGTGATCATCCCGCCTCAGCCTCCCCCAAGTGCTGAGGTTACAGGTGTGTGCCGCCATGTCCAGCTGTGGCTTCTGCATTGAGCAGTTCAGCTGATGCTTTGCCACATACTTTTTAGTTGGTCATTATGTTTATTTATTTATTTTGGTTTTTTGAGTCAGGGTTTTGCTATTTAGTTCAGGCTGGCCTTGAGCGTCCAGTGATCTTCCTGCCTCAGAACTTACTTATGAACTTACTATTTAGTTCAGGCTTGTCTTGAACTTAATGGTGATCCTCCTGCCTCAGCCTCTGGAGTGCTGGGCTTACAGGTGTGTGCCTCTATACCCCACTTTATCACAAGACCTTTAAATATTAGGTTTATAACTAAAGAGTATGAATAGCTAATAGAATCTTTAAATATTTCAACAGTTGTCCATTTTAAGTGGATGTAAAAGTGACTTTAAGTTCTTTAGCATGTATTTGTATACAGTTTCTTTATTTAAAACTCATAATGAGCAGGGCATGGTGGTACACACTTGTTATCCCAGTACTGGGAAGGCTGAGGCAGGAGGATCACTGGAGTTGGAGGCCAGGCTGGGCTACGTACATAGTAAATTAAAGATCTGCTTAAACTACACAGTGAGACCCTTTCTCAAAAAATAACAAAACAAAATAGGGCTGGGGATTTAGCTCAGTGGCTTAAGCACCTTCCTGGCAAGTGTGAAGTCATGAGTTTGATCCATGGTACCAAACAAAACAAAACAAAACAAAACAAAACAAAACAAAATTAAACAATCACCTAAAAATCAGAACAACCCAAAAAAACCCTTCACAAAAGTTGATTATTTGAAAGTTGCTTTACTGACCATGACTTTTAAGAATTTGGAGACCATCCTTAAAAAACTGCCATTTTTGCCAGTAGTAGCATAATTTGATGTAAAAAAATTGTATTTTTGGAACTGAGCTCAATTTTTCATGTAAAAATTAAGAGTGATTTTGGGGCTGGGAGTTTAGTTCAGCAGCTCAAGTGCCTGTGGCAAGTGCAAGATCGTGAGTTTGATCCCTGGTACTGAAAAAAATTCATATTTAGTATGTTCTCTACTAATTGACATTTTGTTTTTCTCATAATAATTATACATATAAAATTGAAAAGTAATAATTGTTTTCCCACTAAATATTTAATAACTGGTCTCTTTTCTTAATTTCTTTAGGTTTTCCCAGTTGTTATGGTTGATATATTGTGCCAAATTGAATTTAGAAGTTTAATTAAGAGACTCAGCAGGGAGTCAGGGTTGTTACTTTGTAAATATCCTGGATCTGTGCAAGAGGAAGGCAAGGAGATTTTGTGAGTGTTACACCCGCCCAGGTGCGGGTGGGTGGCCTGTGTACAACATAAGGGAGGAAAACAGGCTTGCTCTTCTTCCCTTTTTGCTCTGGCTGCTTTTGCTTGCTGCTGCCTTGAAGTGTTGCCCCGGTGCCATGCCACCCTGCCTCGGAGCCAGCTGATTGTGGACTGAAACCTCCACAAACAGTGAGCAATTTTGGGTGTTGGGTATTTTGTCTCAGCAATGAGAGAAAAGTAACCAAGACACCAGTGTACCAAGCTATCTTTTTTTTTTTTTCCTGTGTGCTATGGCTTAGAAAGGATTAGGCCTTAGGGTCCAGATCATCTTGCTAAGTCTTGTATTAAATCTGCCTGTGTTTGTGACTCCTGCTCCCTGCTCTGACCACCCCATAGCCAGCAGTCTCTGGCTTCTGTTTTGATTTAATTAGTATTGGTTTTTTTGAGATCAGGTCTTGCTGTGTATTTCAGGCTACCTTGAATTCACTATGTAGCCCAGGCTGGCCTTGAACTCCCAGTGATCCTCCTGCCTCAGCCTCCTGAGTGCTGAGGTTATAGGCCACCATGCCCATTTTGGACCTATTTTTTAAAGGCACTGATCCCACTCATAAGGGCTTTACCTTCTTGATGTAATCACCTTCCAAAGCCACATCTCCAACTTCATCACACTAGTATTAGGATTTAACATTGAAAGCGTGTGCGTTCGCGTGTGTGTATGTACTGACATTCAATCAGCAGAGTCTCCTGGAGAAGAGCTATCTGTGAAGACCTTATTTCCAAATAAGATCATGTTCACAGCAGCCCTCAGCCGGGAAGGGGTTTGTACTGGATATTCACTGGGAAGGGACTGAGCTGAGTGAGCTCTGTCCCCGATGAGGCCAGGATACCATTTACTGGCAAAGTTGATATTAACTTTCACTAGAGAGATGCAAATTAAAACCACACTGAGATTCCACCACAGGCTGGAAAGAATGGCTATTATCAAGAAGTCAACCAATAACAAATGCTGGAGGAGCCGTGGGGAAAAAGGAACCCTTTTCTACTGTTGGGAGTGTAGACTGGTGCAACCACTATGGAGATCAGTATGGAGACTCCTCAAAACACTAGGACTAGAGCTCCCATTTGACCTGGTTATTACCCTTCTGAGATATATGTGCATCCATGTTTATAACAGCAGAATTCGTAATAGCCGGATCTTGGAAACAACCTAAATGCCCATCCACTGAGGAATGGGTAAAAAAGACGTGATATTTTCTTTTCTTTTTTTTCCTTCTTTTTTTTTGGGGGGCTGGGTACCGGGTATTGAACTCATGATCTCATGCTCGCCAGGCAGGCGCTTAAGCCACTGAGCTAAATCCCCAGCCCTAAGATGTGGTATTTTTATACAATGGAGTGCTACTCAGTCATAAAGAAGGATAAAGTGGAGACTTTTCTAGGTAAATCAATGCAACTTGAGACCATATTCACTAATGAAATAAGTAAATGTATTTCATTAGTGTGAGAAGCTGAAAAAAACATATGTATATGTGTATGTATATGTATGTAAAAATAGTTAAGAGAGTTATACTACTGATTTCTCTGAGTTCACTGAAGAGAAAGATTTGTACTGGTATTGTTCGGACAACTGTACAGAGATGTCTTGTGCTCTGGGTGAATGATTTGGGGATGGCAATGTGCAGTGTATGTACCATTGTTCCCCCTTGATCGATGTGTTTAAAATAGTTTTTTTTTTCTTCTTTTTTTTCCTTTTCTTTCTTTTTATCCTTGAAATAAAATGGATTTGGAAAAAACAAATAAACCAAAAAACCGCTGACCTGACTGCAGCTACTGGACCTAGAGGAGCAGAGGCCCGTGAGGGATGCTGACTTGTTGCAGAAGGCGACATTGCCTGGTTTTATGGTGTAGGGACAGTGGGATTCTTAGGTAGGTTCAGGTTAGAGACTGGACCCTTTTAGAGGCCTCTGTTTCTTAGCAAACACCAGATAGCCGGACTGACAGTCTGGAGTTTTAACACTTTCTGCAGCTACATGGTTCTCCCAAGCCCCTCTTTATGTAGGTTACCTATTTCGCCCTCAGTGAAATAAAGGAAGACATTTCCTTCTAAATTCCCCTGGCAGCCCACTTACTCTGGCCCCTAGCAATAAGTTTCATAAACAATCAAGTAGTGACCCTCCAAGGGGAGTGGGGATGGGACCCCAACTCTCCAAGAACAGTCTCAGCTTCAAGTATCCCCGATCCTTCCTTCCCTGGAGTGGTTTTGTATTGCTTCTTTTTGTTGTTGTTTGTTTTTTGTTTTGAGATAGGATCTCTCTGTGTAGTTCAGGCTGGCATTGAACTCACTATGGAGCCCAGGCAGGCTTGAACTTAATGGCGATCCTCTTGCCTCGGCCTCCTGAGACTGTGTATGCCATCGTACCTGGCTGTTCCACTTCTTGCAAAACCTAAAATAAAGTTTTTGCCTTGCATTGGTCTTCTCTGATTCCTTTTTTATCATTGAGAGAGAGAGAGAGAGAGAGAGAGAGAGATTTCCTGGCAAAGGTAAGTCTGGTGACCCCTAGACTCCTGACCCACTGACCTAACAATGTGTACAGTATCTGTGTAGCGTTGGGGTAGACATTGGCACCTCACTCTTAAGTCTGGCTGACTACTGCTCCAAAAGGAAGTAAAAAGTAGATCCAGGTCAGTATAATCAAGGCAAAGGAGCGAAAGTCATATAATCTTGCAGGAGCATGGCTGGAGGAGGAAGGGGAAAAATGATTATATTAGAAAACAAAGTTTAAGAACTGTCAATATGCATGAAAAAGTATTCTTCTTTGCCCTGAGTTTCTTCTTAACCAAGAAGGAAGGGAGCGATAATACTGCAGGGAGTTACTGTTTATTAAAAAGAAACATGCTATGTTGCCAGGAGACTAAAACCATGCAAAGGACATAGGATGGGAGAGGGTTCTGAGGGCACTTGTTTGTGGGATACAGATGATCATGAAATGTGATTTCCTTAATAGGAATTCTGCAGGAAATTCAAGGATATTTTTCATGTGGAATTTCTAATATCCGACCTTAATGCATTTAACCCAAAGCTGAGAATGTAGTATCAATCTGAGGTTCTTAAAGGCTTTTGTATGAAATATTTTCCTTTCTGGGGAAAAACATAGAGCATCTAGACATTGGTCTCTCCAATATGGTAGCCATAAACCACGTAAGGTTATTTAAATCTGAATTAATTTTTTTTGAGACAGTGTCTCACTGTGTAGATTAAGCTGGTCTCTAAATCTAGTGATTCTCCTGCCTCAGCTTCCTGAGTATTGGGATTATAGGCATGTGTTACCACACCCAAGTTGAATTAATTATAATTAAATAAAATTTGAAATTTAATCCCTCCATCACATTAGCCAACCACATTTTTACTGCTCAAGGCATGTTGCTAGTGGCCACTATTTGGACCAGGTAGAGAAAGTCCCATGTTTCCTTAAAGTTCTATGGACTGTTCCTAGAGGAATCTATTGACTAAGCTTTATGTTAAGAATTGTTTTGCAAATAATTCACTATTGAGATTGTGAGAAGTATGTTTATATACAAAGTGCTAGATAGACTCAGGAAATCTTTTAATGGGCTCTTAAAAGTTAAATTAATATTTGAATTATTTTTAATATATTAGATAAAATTTAAAAAGTTAAATTTAATAAAGTTAAGAACTTTATTTTACCTAATACCATATATAAAAATTAACTTAAAAATCTGGATTTAAGAGCTGAAAGTATAAAATTCTTGTAAGAAAATATAGGGGAAAGTTTATGACAGTAGATTTGCCAATAATTATTTTGTATATAATCCTAGTCAACAAAGGAAAAAATCATATAGACAAAATTAGAATTCATTAAAATTAAAAACTTTTCTGCATAAAGGACACTACTTACAGAGTAAAAAGTCAACACAATGAGTGAGATAAAACATTTATAAAATACACATCTGATAAGGGATTAACATCCAGAATATTTAGAGAACTCCTAAAACTCAATAAAAAACAAATAACCCAATAAAAATAGGTAAAGATCTTGAATAGATAGTTCTCTAAAGAAGATCTACAAATAGCCAATAAGCTTTTAAAATGAGGTTCAATATTAGGGACATTCAAATCAAATCTCCATTGAGGTGCCACTTTATATTCATTTGGATAATTTTTGTCAAAAAACAAAACAACAAAAAACAAAGATACTAAGTGTTAACAAAGATGTGGACAAATTGGAAGATTCCTTATTCATCATTATGGGAATGCAAAATGGTACAGTTGCTAAGGAATCACAGTATGGTGACTCCTCAAAAAATTAAATATATAATTACCCTGTCACCCAGTGACTCTATTTCTGGGTATATACCCAAAATAATTGAAAGCAAGAATGCAGATATTTGCATAGTCATTTCCATAGCAGCATTATTTGCAAAGACCAAAAGATGAAAGCAACTTACTTGTGCATCAAGGAATAAATGGACAAATGTAATGTGTGGGTTTTTTTTTGTTGTTGTTGTTTTGTTTTTTTGCTATGTGGTATTATTTGTACATAATTTGTGGTATATATGCATGCTGAGTCATTTGGCTTTAAGAAAGAATCAAGTTTTAAGGAATTATTTTACAAGTATTTATTTATTTTAATAGACAGATAAGAATTGTACATACATATTACACGACACTGTATTAGCTGTCTTCCTGTTGCTGAGACACTTGATTATTTTGGCTTTCAGTTTCCATGGGTTCAGTCCATGGTTAACAGGCTGCAAGGCAGAAATGGCATGGCAGAAAGGTGTGGAAGAGGAAAACTGTTTAACCCACAGCAGCCAGGAAGCAGCAAGAAAAGGGAGGAGCCAGGGACAAAAAATACACACCCTCAGTGACCCACCTCCAAACAGGCCCCACCTTTCAACAGTACAATCAGCTACTGAAATTATCAAAGGATGAATCTTCTGATTAATACAGCAGCCCTATGACTCAATCACCTTGAAACATGAGACTTTTTGGGGATATTTTAGATATAAACCATAACAAACGTGTATTGAAATGTGTACATTATAAAATGATTCACTTGAGCCAGTGAGCATATATATTATCTTTTCTAGTGGTGAGAGCACTTAAAATCTATTCTCTTAACAGTTTCCAAGAATACAATAACTGTTACTAACTATAGTCACCATGTGTGTAATGGATCACAAGAACTTGTTTATCCTGTGCGATTGGAACTTGTACCCTTGGATCACCAGCTCCCCAGCTCCCTTCCTGCTCCTTGCTAGACACTGTCTACTCTAAGCTGCTGTGAATTTGACTTGTTCAAATCCCACATACAAGTGAGACCACACAGTATTCTTCTTTGCCTGGGTTACTTCACTTAGTGTAATATTCCCTGTCTTCACTCATGTTGCTGCAAATGACAGGATTTCTTTATTATTTAAATGGCTTTAAAATTCCCATAATACAGATGTGTATATACATATTCGCCTTGTCTTCGTCTGTTTGTCCACTGATGGACATTTAATTGATTCTGTATCCTGCCTATCATGAATACTCCTACACTGAATGTAGGAGAACCAAAGTTCCTTTAATATGTTGATTCCATTTGCTGTGAGGTTGCTGGACCATGGAGTTCTATTTTTATTTTTTGAGGAAGCTCCATGATGTTTTTCCTAGCAGCTGCACCAATTTACATTTCCACTAACAGTGCCTGGCACCTCCTTTCTCTGCCTGCTCCACCTTACACTTGTTGCCTTTGTTTCCCTAACAGCAGCTGCCCTAACGGGCAGACCTTCATTCCTCTGATGATTAGTGACTTTGAGAATATCTGTACACACCTGTTGCCTTTCGTGTGCCTCCATTTTTGAGAAATGTCTATTCAGATAAGCAGGAGAGATTCTGACACATGTTAGGACACGGATAGACCCTGAAGACATGTGGCTGGAAATAAGCCAGATTCAGAAGGATAGGTATTATATGGCTGTATTTGTAGAGAAGGCACACAGGACATGCAAGTTCAGTGGTTGTGGGAAGGGGAGAGATGAGGAACTGTTATTAAATGAGTACAGAGCTCTGGCATGGAATGGTGCAGGCCAGCCTGTTTTGCTGAGGATAATGAGGCAGAAAAGTGGGTCCTTGAATCAATGCTAGGACTATCCTGCTCCCAGAGCTCCTATTGGCTGAGTTTTCTTACTCTTTTACAAAATAAAATAGGTGTGGTGGTGCATACTTGTCATTCCAGCACAATAGAGGCTGAGGCAGGAGGATTGCTATAAATTTGAGGGCAACTTGGGCTACATAGTGAGACTCTGTCTCAAAAACAAAAAACTCACAAAAAAATGAAAATACTCTTACTCCCTGACAAATCTATTGCAAATATAAAGCATCCCTCAGCAACCAGATGGTCTGTTGTTGGAATCTGAAATTTCTTGGGTGAAAAAATAGGTCTTCAGGGATTAAGTGAGACCAGGTGTTGTTTGTTCAGTATCTCAGACTCAGAAAGATGAGACAATCCTTGAAGGAGACGGCACTGAACTTGCTTCAAATTTAGCAGCTGTGCTTCGGCAAACCACAGCCGTTAGAAACAAGGATATCTGAAAAACGAGCTGGAACGTGTTGTCTTCAAGGAGGGTCAGCTCAGCTGCTTGGTGAGGAAGAGTGTGTCCAGCTACAGACTGTGCCCAGCTGCAGAAACAAGAACCTGGTTTATAAAGCCCACTCGGGGTATTTTAATGAGGAAACGAAGACCTCTATTGAATGTGGCAGGTTGGGGGGTGGGGGTGGCAAATGCACATCTTGATAAGAACACCTTTTTCTCTCAAGTTCTTCACTGCTTTGAGTTGGAGGCCAACCTGGGCTACACTGTGAGTCGAAGGCCAGCCTCCACTGGGTTGTGAGTTTTGTTTTGTTTGTTTTAAATTACAGTGCTGGGATTGAACCAGGACCTGCTGCATGCTAAGCATGCGCCTCCCCCTGTGGTAGGCGTCTTGCAGGGAGAGCAACAGCAATTTTAATTTCACTCACCCAACATGTCCTCATCCTGGAGAATCCTCAGTGTGCGGCAATTGGTTTTCTTTTCTTTTCTTTTTTTTTTTTTTTTGGTGCCAGGAATCAGACACAGGACCTTGCACTCGCCAGGCAAGTGCTTATGCTGCTGAGCTAAATCTCCGGACCCTGGCGATTGTTTTTCTTATCATGCAGCCTAATTATTCATTCCTTCAGGTGCATGGTCACAAAAGTAAGGGTAAAAGGACTCCAAGACCCAAGCACTGGCTAGAGTTATTGTCAGGAGGAACCAGCTTGATTTCCTGAGGCAGAGACAAATCTCACTATGCAGGTCAGGCTGGCCTTGAACTCATGATGTAGCTCAGGCTGGCATCCAACTCACAGTGATCCTCCTGACTCAGCCTCCCAAGTGTTGAGATTACAGGTATGCATACTGGCCAAGGGTAGCAACCTCTGGAATAACCTATCTGCTTTTTTGTTCTATTTCTCCCCTCTCATCCCCTTTCCATCCACGGAGCCTGACCCTTTGCTCTACTCTTTGGCACATTCCTTCTGTCTTGTAGAATACAACATCACCTGACTCTAGAAGCAGAGAGAAAGCCAATTAAGATGGTTAAGACAAATTTGTTGTAATCTCTGCTTCTGAACAGCACTGAAACTGTTTGTCCAACAAGAAGGCAGGATGGCAGCGTGGTGCCAGTGCTGTGGTGATTGCTTTGCAAAACGCCCTGGCCTGGCCAGCTCAGCCCCTGGCTCTGCTTGAGAGTTTTGCTGATCTTGGTGGATTGGAGCTGTGCAGCTTCTGCCCTTTGGGGTGAGGAGTTGGTTCTGCTGTGAACCCTCCTGCAACTAGCATGAATGTAGAGCGAAGGGCCTGCCAGGCTGAGGAAATGGGATCTACTCTGAGAGCTTTGCTCTTCACAGATCAGCCCATCAAAACAGTGAACAGAAGAAATAGGAAACGGAGTGAAAACTTATGGGCCTGGAGATTTAGCTCAGTGGTGTAAGCGCCTGCCTGGCAAGCATGAGGTCGTGAGTTTGATTCCTGGTACCAAAAAAAAAAAAAAAAAAAAAAAAAGATGAAAACCCAGAAAACTGGCTCCCCAAGAAGTGCTCAGTGTGTCAAAAATTGTCATAGTTTAATACTGCTCTGTTTTTCTTTCTTCTGTTTCTAGAAATGAAAGTCCCTCTTCCTCTTTTCCCAGGAACTGGAACTCCTCAATGCATTTTTCTAACTTCACAATTCTGCTTATTTACCATAAACCAGCAAAAACTAAACGACAATATATTGTCTTCAAGTTTGAGCCTGTGATGCCATTTGTTCTAAGTTTAAGGGCATTAAAAAACATGCCCAGTTAAAAACTTGTGATGATAGTAAATGTTATTTTACTATATTACTACATCAAGCACAATGCTTTTTTTAAAAACCAAATGATTTTCTTCAGCCTGTATTTATAAGCAATGAATATATGTATATTGGGACAGGGTCTCATTAAGTAGTTCAGGCTAGCCTTGAACTCACTATATAGCACAGGCTGGCCTCAAGCATGTGGTCATCCTCCTGTCCCAGCCTCGCAACTGCTGGGATGATAGGTGTGTGCCACCATGCCTGGCAGGAATACAGATGTTAACTGTCACTTAGAGTGGGTTTTTAATGAGAAAGTCTGTTCCAGGTTTGGGTGAGACTGGCTAAGGTCAGGTTTCCACAGGAGCCCCAAGGGGGTAATGGGGGTCTCTAGTGCTAGCAGTTGGGGTGGCACAAGGCAGGATTAAAGAGAGGTCCCTGGGCATTTACGAAAGCAGGACCCCAGAGATTCTGGAGTGAGGGCCTCATGGACAGGTCCCTCCAGAGAGCCTCCCAGGACCTGAGAAAGACTCAGGCAGGACCTGGGGGTGAGACAGGATTTCTGGGGTGTCTGTTTCCTTGGTATGATACCAGCAGCAAGCAACTAGATCCCAGAGGAAACCATCCAACATCTTCAAATTACTATTTCTTGACATTTTTATTGTACTAAACTAAGATATTTGGCATCTTTGCAGTAGACCAGACGAATAGCACCATGCCTTTTTTTTTTTTTTAATGTAATGGGCATTATGTTCACCATCTCATAGGGGCAAATTGGAACAGAATTGGGACTATTATTCAGGGACTTTAGGCAGTCGAGATAACCAAGCAGGTGATTCAAGATAGGAGACTGGGATTTTCGGAATTATTAAGGCTGTGTAACATTATCCAGGAAACAAAAGATATATTTATCTGAAAGTAATTGCCAGGGTGGTTCACATCTATCATGGAGATAAGAGTTTCTGCTGTGTAGCTCTGACAAAATGATGCTCAGTCTACTCAGGCTTGGGAAGGAGTTTAGAGTCCAACATGTTGTAGCTGTTTCTTGTGTGGTCAAGGTAACCAGAGCCCACTTTTTCTCGGTAATTTGAACTTTCCCAACTAACATCAGAGATACCTGGTACCTCAGCGAGTCAGTCACCACCACTGAGCTAGGCTTTTTGGGGGGCTGAATATCTTAAAAGTCAAGTCTACTTTTTTTTCCACTTTTTTCCCCAAGTTGTTCCACTTTCTCAGTCTCTTTATTTTATTTGTAATATTTACATGCTGGCGACCTAGGCTAGGACCTCTTGCATGCTAGGCAAGCACTCTGCCACTGGGCTGCATCCCTAATCCAGCTTGCTGTATTTATTTATTTAGTTTATTTTTATTTTTATTTTCGAGACAGGGTCTCACTATGTAGTTTGGACTGGTGTGGAACTCACTGCAGCCCAGGCTGGCCTTGAACCTGCAGCAATCTTCCTGCCTCAGCTTCCTGAGAGCTGGGATTATAGGTGTGTGCCAACATGACCAGTGGCATGTGTTATTTTAAAGGAGAAACTATATTCTCTTTAAGTGACAAAGCTTGGCTGTGTCTCTGAGCTTTTGGGAAAAAGTACAGCTATTTCAGACCGTGCCTAGGCATTACCACATAACAACTGAAAGTAGGTACCATCACCCTTTTCCCTGAAATGAATGTTTGTAAAACCATGGGACAACTTCCTAGACTTTCTCCCAAGTGGTGCGGAGCTTCCCACAGTGCACAGCTAGGCTCACGATGCTGCGCCTGAAAGGTGAGACTCTTATTTTTACTTCATACCCCAAGGAAATTGACCCCAAGGCAAGGAAGACAGCGTGCAGAAGTGAACTCCAACTGCCAGCTCTTGATGGTCCAGGGCTCTGGGAACGTGTCTGTCCTCAGGGCTCTAAATGAAGATGCTCAAAAACTAATGCTGGAATACAATCAGGGGAGGCAGGAAGGTCTGAGCGAGGTGCCATGAGGTCATCAGGGAAGGGCAGATGTCAGGGGGATGCAGAAAGAGGCTGGGAAGGCGTGGCATTGGCTAGGGGTTTGAGTGTGAGTTCCTTCGGGGGAGGACATCAGGATGCAGGGCAGGGACAGGAGGCCGGAACCGGAGCAGCTGTGTGGCGTCAGGTGTGTGGGTTTAGATGCTGGGGAGCTGGGGTTTAACCCCAGTCTACTTCATTCTACTCCGTGACCCGGGAAAGCCACTCATTTACCCCCTGTCATCTGTATATAAAGGGGCAGGGGCCAAGATAGTGCTGACCTGTTTCTTCCTTTTTGAGTTTTCTGTATTAATATCTGCTCATGGTGCATGAGGATCGCGTTCCTTGTGTGGAGGTGGTTCGTGGACAGGTCACTCTCAGTTCTCTTGGTCCCTGTCTCTTTTGCAAAAGATCTGTCTCCCTCTTCCTATCGTATGTCTCGTCTTTTGCTCTTTATACTCTGGGTTTCCAGAGCTATGCGGTGGTTAAGCTTGTGTGTCTGATTTATTTCACTTGACATTATGGTCTCAAGATGCATCTTATTGGGTAATTATGAAGATTAAATTATTTAAAATGTATGAAACTCTTGGAACTGTTCCCTCTTCCAGCAAATGCTTTCAGAGTGTTAGCTATCATTACTGTCATCATTATTGCAACTGCTGTTGTTGAGAGTTTGGGAAAAGGCACAGTGCTTATGAGACCAGAGAGAGTTTGGGTTTGTTTTATGACCTAAACTAGAGAATATTTCAGTTTATATTTAATTAGAAAGATAATGAGGAAGTCGTAATTGTTTCTTTTTCTTTCTTTTTTTCTCTTTCCTTCTCTCTCTCTCTCTCTCTGACAAGTCTTATTATATAGCTCAGGCTGGCCTTGAACTCATGGCAGTCTTCCTGCCTCAGCCTCCCTACTGCTGGCATTACAGGCGTGCACACCTGTCTGGCTAAAAACTTTTTCAGAACTTGAGTGAGACTAATAGCAGGAAGTGACAATATTGTAAAACCCAGTCGTTACAGTCTTTATTTGGTCTAGTCTTTTTATTGGTTGTTGCTCTATTTCCAGTGACTGCCTAAAACCGCTCACTTGCAGGTGATGGACATGGTGAGCTGTGGTGAGCTGATCGGATGGGAAACATCTGTGGGAGGCACTGTTGGATGCTAAACTTGGAAATGTGAAGAGAAAATCACTGGGGAAGAGCAGCTTCTTGTTTATCATATAAATAAAAGCCCTGGGCACCTAGACTGTCGGAACCCTTGGCTATGGACCTTTCTAACCATAGGTCTCCAAGACCTTTTTTGAAAAGCCATTTCTTTTCTGTCTTGTGCTCTGGGACATTTGACGGTGACCTGTATTTCAGGGGGTTTGCATGAGCGCATCATCTCAGGAGCAAGATGGAGCGAGGAGACTTTTTCTGGCCTGACATGGCCCTGACTTTTCATTAGAGGTGACAGTAAGGCAGATATTTTCCTTTAACCACTCTCCGTAAGGGTTTTATGGGCCCAAGGTGTGTTTATTGGCCATCCTCAGTTCCGAGGGCCGCTTCGCCTGCTTTCAATTACTCAGGCTACTGCGTCTTTACTTTAGGGAAGCAGCTGCTGGTTCCATAAACACCCCATTTCCAGTTCCTGTGACCTGGGTGGTGTGGCTGTGGTCATGTGCTGGGCCTGGCTCTTTGATCGCTGCGGGTACCTCCTTTTTGTCTGCTACAGAGGCCTCTAGGGCTGGCCATATTAAGTCTGGCCTTGCTCAGAAGGAAGCCATCGCTCCCTGTCACTTCCGCCATGCAAACCCATAGCTCTCATGCACTCTGAGATTTCGGGGTTGGGCATGGCTCAAGTACAGTGTACTGGGCATGGTTCTGCGGGTCAGCGGGCTGCCCTGGACCCTCTAAGGCTGACTCTTTAGGAAGCTGGGTTTGAAATCCAAACTGACTGAGGTCAGCTGGGAGATGGATGACCTGGGGGACGGAAGAGAGAGGTTAAGAGTGTGTCAGTGCTGGCCAGGTGTGGTGCTGTGCACCTGTCACTCCTTCGTTTGGGAGGCTGAGGCTGGAGGACTGCTGTGACTTTGAGGCCAGCCCGGGCTACAGAGTGAGAACCCGTCTCAAAAAAAAAAATCCAAAACATTAAGAGCAGTGAAGGGAGAAGAACAAACAACCTAAAATGCTGAGAAGCGGCTGAGGGCTGGGGGAAGTTTCACAGTATGGCTGGTGTCCCCGGGGCAGGAGGCACCTTGCCCACAGCGGGGAATGCAGTGGTCTGGAAGCTCAGAGGGACTCGTCCAGTTGAATGTCTGCGTGGGATAAATCTCCACCAACACCTAGAAGGTGCCTTAACATTTTTTTGGACATGATTCAAGTTTGCCAGGGTGGGGGGTGCCAGCTTTTTGCTGTTGTTACCTGTTGATGTCAAGATGACTGAGCTTAGAGATCCGCGGTTGTCCTGTGAGAAGCAGGACCAGCTTCTGAAGCTTTTTCTTTCCCTTGGGCTGCTGTGTTTTTTTTACCTTTCTCCATCCATCTCTTCGCTGGCCTGAGATCCGAAAGTGTTAGCCACACATTTGAGCCATTGTTACAACTTCCAGGCCCTCCAGGTGAGTAAATATTAAGGTCCTTGAATTATTGGGGTCCCTGGCTCCTAGCCGAGGAGAGAGTTTTATAGATTCCGTAACGGACTTGATGACCGGGCCTGGTACCTTCTGGGATGAATCCAGGGGGAGCAGTTTACCCGGCTCGGTGACCACCCTGTGCCAACCTGTTGTAGTCCTCACTTCCCCGCTCTGACCCAGTGCTGGGAAGGCGGGCACACCCCGCTCCCCGTGCCCTGCTCTGCCATCGTTCCCATGGCAGTGCACCCCGCCGCCAGGACAAACAGCTCCGTGCGCAGGTGTTTGCCTCCCTGTCAGAGCCCTCTCAGGCCGAGAACCACATCCTCCTCCCGGCACGGCTAATGCTAGCGCTGGCTCAGCTCCAGTGAGCCTTCTGCACGGGAGTCTCCCTGGTGTGGTCCATGCGCCCGGAGAATGGAACACAGGTTGAAGAGCGAGGGGCAACAGGACCCTCCTCACCCTATCAAGCATGGAGCAGCAGGGCAGGATGATGTCGCTTGTGGCTCTTTCCCGTCCCCTACACCTTTCATGCAACCTGGGTGACCAACGAGCCCTACTTGTCTCCCTGAATTGTGTTATTGCTTGGGGACAACAGAAGGGTCACTTTGGGTGACTTCAGAGAGGCATATGATTGGGTCTTGTCACAATACTCCCAAGGGTGCAAAGGCCATGGCATGGCAGGGTGATGGCCATCAGATCGCGGCGGTGGAAAACAGGACCCTTTTAGTGGACAGTGTCAGAAGACTGTGTGCTGGTCTTCAGAGGCCTTGATGATGCCAACACATTCCTTTGTGTGGTCCAGGTCAGAGAGCACAGGCAGGCACAGGCATCTGGGGGTCAATTTATACTCCGACCAAAGGATTCGGGCAGAGCCGAGGTTTCTCCCCTGCTGCTCAATCACCTCTCAGTCCAGCCAGGCTCCTGCTGCAGTGGGTGGTTCGCACAGAAGCCCAGTGCCCGCCAGGCTTGGATGGCATCTGTGGTACTGAGAGTGGGAATAAGGGCTTTGTGTTGGATGCCTGGAGGAAGCATGGGCCATGTTCATTGGTGGCTCAGGATATACATGGTCGGCCTGGTGTGGTGGTGCACAGCTATAATCCCAGCATTTGGGAGGCTGAGGCAGGAAGATCACTGCAAGTTTGACCAGTTTGGGCTACAAAGTGAGTTCAAGGCCAGCCTGAAATGAATAGAGAAACCCTATCTCAAAAAGAAAAAAAAAAGATATTTTTCATATATATATATATATATATATATATATATATATAGTAAAGGAGCTGGAAAATTGAGGCTTGTCAAGAATGTAAATGTCACACCCAGCTCTGATAGGTTCACACCAATTGGATCATATTAGGGTATTAAAGGTTTTTTAAATATGCAGTTTATAAGAACAGAGCCAGATGTGATTAGAATTTCCCTTGAATGTATGGGTTGGGCCAGATGGAATGATTTTTATCATTATCAGATTACCAAATGAGATGTCATGGCTTTACTTTGGTCAATTAAAGGGGGAATGAAAAAAAATATAGACTCAAAGGAAGTTTCAAACAGTAAAAGAGCTTTATGTACTTTTCTTCCATTGATGGCATCTTATGTAACTGTAGCACGATATCAAAAACAGAAAATAGAAATAATGGGTAACTTTTTCCTTCAATTCTTTTTATTGTAATAAAATGTACATAAAACTTGCTATTTTTTTGAGATGGGGGAGGGTCTAACTGTATAGTTCAGGTTGATCTTGAACTCACCACGTAGTCGAGGCTGGCCTTGAATTTGTGGGTATCCTCCTGCCTCAGCCTCTCAAGAGCTGAGATTATAGCTGCACACATTCATGTCTGGGTACTAGTTTTAATATATTCATTTTTGTATTACTGGGGATTAAACCCAGAGGTTCTTTGCCACTGAGCCATATCCCCAACTCTTTTTATTTTGAGATGGGGTCTTATTAGTTGCTCAGGCTGGCACTGAATTTGTGGTCCTCGTGCCTCAGCCTCCTGAGTTGTTGAGATTACAGGCATGTGCCACCATGGGTAACAATTTTAAATGTACAATTCAGTGGTATTATTATGTGTGTGTTTTCTGTCTCTCTCTCTCTTTCTTTCTTTCTTTCTTTCTTTCTTTCTTTCTTTCTTTCTTTCTTTCTTTCTGAGACAGGATCTTGCTATGTACTTCAGGTCAGCCTTGAATTCACTGTCTATCCCAGGCTAGTTCTTGGCCTGCCAGGAACTCTCAGTGATTCTCCTGCCTCAGCCTCTCAACTAATAGAAATACAGGTGTGTGACAGTACTTCTGGCTTGGATCTCAAATCTATCTCCACTCCTGAGCCTGGCCTTGAACCCCATTCCCAGAAGGTCTCCTTGCCATCTCTCAGGTGTCAGATAAACCTCTCAATCTGTGTAGAACAGAATTCCTGACTTTCTCACCTAAACTTGTTTGGCCCAGACTCATCTTTTCCAGCAAATGGCACCCACGTCGCATAACTGTTCTGGCTGAAACCTGGGCCCTGCCCTCAATTCCTGTTTTTCCTTCATCTTCCCCTGGCAGGAGCTCAGGAAGGTCTCCCTCTGACGCCCCACTGCAGCCTGGCAGGAAGCCTCTCTCCAGCCTCGGAGCTGCTCCGCCCCGAGTGCTCTGGCTAGATGCCTCAGTGATTGTTTTAAGCCCTGTCCCCACTGCTGCAGCCCCCGTGTCCCGGAGAGCCCAGCGCTGTGGCTGGTGCTGAGACCCGCTATGTAGCTGCCCCTCGGTGCTTGGCTAACCTCACTAAGGGCATTGGGCAGATGCATCACACGTCCGGCCGGCCGGCCTCAGCCCTCCCTTTAGGTCAAACGTGTGCTCGAAGAGGAACAGAGGCAGCCCCGCCAGTCTCTCCTTTACCACGGCCTCCATCCAGAGGCCTCGGCAGAGCCCCAGCTGAGCACATGAGCCACTGTCCTCCTGTGCAGAAGCACGCGGGACGTCGGTACTCACCTGTCACCCCAGCACTCAGGAGGCTGAGGCAGGAGGATTGCAGTGAGTCTGAGACCAGCCTGGGCTACAAAGTGAGTTCATGGCCAGCCTGAATTATATAGAGAGACCCTGTCTCAAAACAAAATAACAACATAAACAAAACAATACCCCATGTGGAGCATTCACAAGCACAACACAGAAGGAAACTAACATTTTTCTTTCTCTTTTGGGAGGGCAGTTGCTGTCTTGTAGGCAACGTGCGTTAGCACCCACACTGAGTTCATTTTGATGTTAGGATGGGTATCATTTTCTTTTTTCCGGAGCTCTGGAAGTTGAGAATCAGGGAATTTATGCCCTTGCCTCAGGCCGGAGGTAAAGGCAGCACTGGCATTTGGCTCCTGGCCCGACACATCTCCGCTCCTGTTCTGCTCCCCTTCCTGTCTCCGTGGGAGATGCTAGAGGACACATCTCAGAGCTGGGCTTGACTTATTTTATGAGCTATCAAAATTCTCATTTAAAAATGAAATAAAGTAGCTGTGTGTCAAAAGACCACAGCGGGGTCTCCAGCCTGAGAGATGGAATTATCTGGTGAACCATGAACCAGGGGAACAAGAGTCGATTCATTTTGGAAAATATTGCCTGTGACCTGTGTTATCTGTGCTGTGCCCATAGGCTGGGTGCTGGGTGGTGTCACTGGGCTGGTGTCACTGAAAAGCTCCTGCTCTGAGTGGCTTTTGGCAACATTGGGCCACTGTGTGAGAGTCCCTGGAACCAACTAAGCTTCCTGCACACCAAGCACATGGTTCCCATGAAGCTCTGTGGGTGGCAGGGTGACTTGAGGTATGTCAGAGCCCTGGGACAGAAAGCCACTCCTAGCTGTTCTGGTCCCTTTCTACCCACTTGAAAGATCCAGATCATTTATCCTCTTGTTGGAGGGGAGCCCAAGGGTAGGTTTCAGAATATGGTGAAATGAGGTGGGTTTATATCATAGGGAACATTTGTCACTAGCGATATGACTTTCTTAAAAGTTCTGGTTGAACTGGATGTGGTGGTGCAGCCTGTAATCCCAGCGCTCAGGCTGCTGAGGCAGGAAGATCACACTGAGTTCAAGGCCAGCCTGCACTACATAGTGAGATCGAAATTGAAACTGAAGCCAAAACCACAACCACAAAATTTCTAGTTCTGGGAAGTCACTAATTCATTGTTTCTTTTACCATTATTCCAACTAGGAGAAACATTTTAAATAACTTGTTATTAAAAGTTTTTAAATTATTGTATGGAACTCACAGCAGCTGGACAGATTACATCATAAGGAGGACAGAAACAGTCCCAAGCCTGGGTGGCCTGAAGCTGGAGGGCTTTCTCTTCTCCACACCACGTGTCCACAGCCCACGAGGGTCGCTGGGGCACTGCATGGTGTCAATCCTGTCCTCACTCCAGGATGCAGGCTCTGACTGAAAGCAAAGAGGGCTCTAGAGGCTCCAGCATGTCACTGTCACCCCCAACTCATGGGCCACTGCTCATGCCTGGGTCTCTCCCAGACACCAGCGCACAGGCGGTGCAGGGTGCTGCGGTATTCCATGACTAAAACGAACGGTTACAACAAACCTGGAGTTAGGGTGAAGGGTCAAGGTGTGAAATTACATTTCCTGAGTGTAACGCCATCCATCCACTCCAGTGATGAAAGGAAGCTACATATATGGAAAATAATTTAGGATATGATTCAGGTTAAATGTGGGACAGTTGGATCTGGCATAGTGGCACACAGCTGTAATCCCAGCTGCACAGAAGGCTGAGGCAGTAGGATCACAAGTTCTAGATCAGCCTAGGGCAATTTAGCAAAACCCCATCTAAAATAGAAATAAGAAAGGCTGTGGATGGAGTTTAGTAGCACAGCATCCCTGGGCTCAGCCCCCTCCAGCAATGTTATTTATTTATTGATTGATTGATTGGTTGTCTTTTTCAGACAAGGTTTCACTATGCAGTTCAGGCTGACCTTGGACTCACTTTTAGCCTACGTTGGCCTCAAACTTGCAGCGATCCTGCTGCCTCAGCCTCCTGAGTGCTGGAATTACAGATGTGTGCTACCATACCTGGCTCATATAATATTTTTAGAAAGGAATTCAACATTACTTATTTATATACCTAACAGGAGATGTATATGTGCTATATACTAATATTAAAACTCCTACAAGTTTGCTAGTTCTTGTAATAAACAAAAGCCTTAAAACATGGTACTATATAAAAATATAGAATTGTGGCAGGGAGGATGTCTTGAAAAGGACTCGTTTTTCCTGGGTGAGGGACAATACTGTGGGATCAAGAAACTGTTCTACAGTGTAGCTTGGTGCATTCCTGTAACTCCAGAACTCGGGAGCCTGAGGCAGGAGGATCGATGCAAATTTGGGGCCAGCTTGGGCCACATAATGAGTTCAAGGGCAGTCTGAACTACAAAGTGAGAGCCTGTCTAAAAACAAAGCAAAACAAACAAAACAAAACAAAGGCTGTTCTATAAGTGGGTTTTAAAGTTCGCAGGTCACAAAATTTCCAATTAAAAAAAAATTAGAGTTGTCTATCATAAATGTAAAAGTTATCACTGATTTGAGATTTCAGTTATTTATTTTTTGCTATATATATATATATATATTTTTTTTCTTTTTTTAACATGGAAAACTACTAAAATATAACTGTGTAGAATCTTGTTTGTGAGATCTTCAGTAGAGGAATGTAGTATTTTAGGAAATCATAGTGATTTGCCAGTTTAGAAATTTTAGGTTTAGTAACAATAAGGTATAACAGTACAAAAAAATTTTTTTTGACCTCAGTCTAAATCAGCTGGCCTGGAACTTGTAGTCCTCTTCCTGCCTCAGCCTTCTAAGTTCTATATTACAGGTATGCACTGTCACACCTGGATGAGTAAGTATTCTAAAACCCATTTTACAGGTGAGCAAACAGCTCGCCAGCAGCTGAGTAGCACCTTATTTGGAGCCATACAACCGGTGACTAGTGGAAATGTGACTGGGTTGAAATGTAAAGTGTGATTTCAAAACTTACATTTTGTCCAGTAACCAGAACTTTAAAGCTTTTAAATTATTGGAACACAGTATGTATTTAGTTTCACCGGTTTTGCTGGCCTTGCTTGGAAACCTGTTCACCACCCTTAAATAAATAAACAGCTCTGTGTCTCATGCTGGGCAGAACCAACTGGAGTTACCTCTCCTGAAGCAACTTCTTCACGAACCTGCACCCGGGACTGGAGTGTGTGCTCGCATTTGGTTTGTTTTCTCTGCGCCTGACTGGCTGGGGCCGGCCTGTCACATCTCTCTGCAGGACCTCCTAGTAGATTTTGTCAGCTTCACTCATTTCCGTGACCAGCCCCTCACTCCGTAGCTTTTCTGGGATGTGGACTTCTCTGGGTCTGGTGCCTAGTCCTCCGAAGACTCAGTGTGGTAGGGTTTACCCTGGGCTCTGCATAGTCGGCTGTGGGTGGCCACCCACAGCAGCAGCAGGCTGTGGTCCTGGTATCGTGAAAGGGGACCAAGGAGCCAGGCAGATGGCACTTTGACCTGTCCCAGGCACCATGAGGTAAGAGGTGAGGTGGGGAAGACAGCTAGAAATGAGCCTTAGGAGGCCTCTTAGTGTGGGACACTGACCCAGCGGATCATGTCACTTTCCTGCATTTCCTGCTGTTTGTGGCTTTGATAAATTTTTTTCTCTATTGATCAAATTTTAAAGATGTGTTGTTTGTTGTGAATTCTTTTCTTATTCTGAATATACTTCTGTACTACCTTTTGAATTTATGATTCTATGGTTTTGTTTTTTGTTTTGTTTTGAAGCGGGATCTCATTATGTACTCCAGGTCTGACCTTGAACTTGCATGGATTCTCCTGCCTCAGCTTCCCAAGAATGGGGATTACAGACATTCACCACCATGCCCTACTGTGAGTGGTACATTTTAGTAGGTATTTCAGGAAGCATTGTGTGAAATTCCTAAGGTGGTATTAAGACATTAGCAAGCATTTATGCACTCATTCTGATGAAAAAGAGAAAGGAGAGAGGAAGGAAAGAAATAAGGAAGGTAGAAGGGAAAATGGTCTCCCTAATATAGTAACTGTTCCCCTCACACACATGCACACATGTGTGCACACACACATGTGCAGTTGTTGGGTGTAGTGGGAAAAATATTGTTCAGGTGTTCCTTTACTTATTGCTAATGCATGCTATTATAGAAAAAATTATAAATGGTAAAAGTGAACAAATGGGATTCACTTTTAATTGAAACTTTCAGGACTAATGACTGTTAGTATTTTTTAGATAGACTTTTAGTATTTGATTCTTTAACAAGAACACCTGTGTTCTTTAAAGGGAAAAAAGGGCTGAGAATACAGCTTAGAACAAGTGCCTGTTTGGCAAGCACAAGGTTCTTAGATTCTTGGTACCAATAAAATAATAAAATAAAATAAAGAAAAAAGCCAAAGAAACAAAAACAAGGCCAGGTGCAGTGGTGCATACCTGTAATCCCCCCACTTGGGAGGCTGGAGCAGAATCGTTGCAAATTTAAGGTCAGCCTGGGCTCCATAGTGAGTTCAAGGCCAGCCTGAACTACATTAGCAAGACCTGTCTCAAAAAATCAAAACCAAAACAAAGCAAAAAAGCATGGGAAACGTAAATTCTTAATTTCAAAATATAACAAATAAAAAGGGGTCCTCTTCCTTGGCATGTGCTTTGTGTGTAGAAGAGATAATGCAGAGGGATAAACCTCCAGGGTGCTGAGGGAGAGAGCTGAAGAATTCTAAGGCAGAAATCGAGATCTAACATGCTGCAGTCATTTGAGGCAGGACACTGCTGGTTTTATAGCCCTGGGGAATCTGTTTCGCAGGTGAGGGTGTCAACTCCTGGCCAGGTCAGTGTGTTCCTGCGTGTCTAAGAGGTGGTTTCTTGCTTCTGAGGAGGGCTTCCTGCCTCTGTGTCTGCCTCCTAAACAGCCAGGATGACTGGCTGGGACTTTCTCTCCGGTGCAGGGTGAGACACAGGCAGGTAGAGACTGTGCTGCTGTTTTTTTGTTCATTTGGAGACAGACATGTTTAGAGTAAAGGCAGAATAATTCATTTAAACTATAAACCCTGCTTCTATCATGTTGATGACTGCAGTAGCTCTTTCTGAGGGTTTCTCTGTTACTCTCTGTTCTGGCTGCCCCAGGCCTCCTTCTGCCTTGGTTTGGTGCCTGGGGACATTGTCATTGCTGAGTCCTAGAGCTGGAGCCAACGCCTGGGCTAAATGTCTCATTAACACTCCTGGCTACTTGTTAGCAAAGCCAACATCTCCTTCCAGTCCCCTTAAATAGCCTGTCTTGTGCCTCTCCCTCACTTTCCCCCT
>PVLA01010905.1:0-58345 GCA_004027455.1 Hydrochoerus hydrochaeris | reverse complement strand
GCAGGCTCAGCAAGGTGTAAGGGTTAGGAACAGTAGGATGTAAGGTCACCACTCGCCTGACTTCCCATAGATCTTGTACCAGGCGATAGTCTGTTGTGCCTGGTTTCTGTACTGGAAGCAAGGGTGTATTCCAGGGAGAAACACAAGGAACCAAGATGCCTTTTTTTTTTTTTTTTTTTTAGTCTCTGAATGTGAGTCTTAATTCCTTTTTGGGCGGGGAGGCTGATGGGGTATTTTTGCAGTCTGATGGGGGTAGCCTGTGGCAATAGTTTTATAACCAAAGGTACCTGGTTTACAGCCAGCCTAGGAGGATTATTTTTGGCCCAGACCTTGGGAACAGCTTTTTGCCATTGAGCTAGCAAGTCATTATTGATTGAGACTGGGTCTTTGTCTTCTATTAAAAGATGTCCTTCGTCCTCTGGGTAGAGGGCCATTACCCGAACAGCCTTTCCTACGTGTGACTCTGTGCCCAATTTCAATTCAGGTTTATCAGTCTGAAAGTCAATTTGCACCTTTAACTTATGGAGCAGGTCTCTCCCTAAAAGTGGATCTGGGCATTCAGGGACCCACAGAAATTTATGGTGAGTTACTTTGTGGCCTGGGCGGGCCAAACTAGCAACCATTTCCTCTGCCAATTGCCTTACCTCAGTTACTCTTGACACATTAGTAGGCTTTTTTTGCAGGCACTCGAATTGCATCTAGAAGCCTCTGGCGATATTGTTTTAGAGCCTCCTTCCCTTTATTGGTGTTGGGATCCCATTCTGGGCAAGAGGAAGGAAAAACATGCTCTATTCTCTGGAGGTCAGCTGTAGGAGTGCCATCTGGATCTCGGATGCCCTTTTCACCCAGGGCGAGGACATGTAAACATTCCTCTGCAGTGAAAAGGACTCGGAATATCTGCTGGCAGTCCCAAGTGGGAAGATGAGTGGAAAAAACAGACTCTAGGAAATTTATCAGACTATCGGGGTCCTTAGAGAAAGGAAGATTTTGGCTTTTCCAATTGTAGAGATCAGAGGTGGAAAAAAGGGGTATAAACAAACATAGAGCCTCCACCTTGCACTTGTACCTCTCGCAGGGGGCAAGGGAAACAGCTTCAGAAGGGGCTCTCGGTTGGGGTTCTGCTGGGGGGGGGGCGGCCACATGTGCGGATCGGACTGGGTGGAGGGGAGGAGGAAGTAGAAGGTCACTGCTGGCCATTCCTGCATGACAAAAATCATTAATCTCCCTTTATATACATTTTCCCCATAGCCAGCGGCACGTCTTTTGAACTCCTTGAAATGGTCAAGAACCAGGGCCAAGGGGGTGGCAGCTCCTTGGTGCCAGTCTGCCCCATGATTTTCCTAAAGGCAAAGGTTAAGGATCAGAGACTTAACGATAACTGACAAATAACATCAGACAACAGACACAACAGACACAAACGACACAAACGACAGACTGCAGTCAAAAGAAAAACTCACTCAACTGCAAGTTTTTGGTTACAAGATTTAGTTCAACCAGAGGGCTCAAAAACAAATGGAGCAGTCAGGGCGGCGAGGGAGAACACAAATACAAAGCAAAGTGGGCTGTCAGCCCAAACCGATTGTTCTGTCCTTACACACCTGATCCAACTCCCAAATTGAGGGCGTCCCCTCTGCAAATCGAGGGCGTCCCCTCTCCAAATAGAACCTAGGTATGGCGTGCCATCAAAACCCTCCGGAAGAAACAAAATTTACTCACTATTGAAGGGGTCCGGATGATCAAAATAGTCCAATTTGGGTCGGTGGGGGCTAAGCCTCCATCCCGGACAGGCCCCCAAATGTAATGGTGCAATGATGATTTAGAAATGAAAGCCAATCAATCAAGAGTGAAGGAGTTTTATTGCCAAGCCTGGCAACGCAGTCTCTGTTGATGGATCTCGAGACTGCGCACCTAACAACTAAGGGTGGTTACCTTTATAGTGGGTATGGGGAGGACGAGACTAGCAATGATTGATGAATTCTGGGCGGTAAGAACATGGGGAGAAAGTTGGTTGGTTATTGAGGGTGGCAAGCAAAGCATCAGTTCGGGGAAAAGGAAACTTATGAAACAGAAACTTAATTTTAAAATGGCGCATACAGAACAAGATGGTGGCGCATTTGGTTAGTCAATGGTCCGAGCATTACACTTTCCCTTTAATTCTTCTTCCCTTCCTTATTTACAAAAGCTTTGCTTCCATTTTTTTCCCTTTTTTCTCTTTCCCCCCTCCCTTTTCTCTTTCCTCCCTCTGCCCATTCCCCTTATCACTTGAATATTGTCTTCTCATCTCCCAATATCTATTATACACTTTGGTCCTTATTTACCTTTTTGGTTTCTCACACCAGAGAAACTGTGATATTTACATCTGTGTGTCTTATTTCACTTAAGAATAAGGCCTCAAAGTGCATCCATTTACCCTGAAATGTCTCAGACTTATCCCCCCTTATGTCTGAGTTCTCCATTGTATAAAAATATACAATGCATACTTTTTTGTATAAAACATCTTTATCCATTTGTTGGTTGATGGGCGTTTGGGCTGTTTCCAAGATTTAGCTGTTACAAATTGTGCTGCTATAAACATGGATGTTCTTATATCACTGTGGTATGATGCTTTTAATTCTTTCAGGAAAATATCAAGAAGGAAAATAACTGGGTCAAATGGGACCTTTAGTCCTAGTTTTTTTGAGGAATCTCCATACTGATTTCCACAATGGTTGCACCAGTCTACACCAACAGTGGGGAAGGGTTCCTTTTTCCCCCACAGCCTCACCAGCATTCGTTATTGGTTGATTTCTTGATAATAGTCGATTCTTTCTGGGCTGAGATGGAATCTCAGTGTTGTTTTAATTTGCATCTCTCAAATGACCAGTGATGTTGCCATTTTTTCATATATTTATTTGCTGTTTCTACTTCATCTGAGAAGTGCTTGTTCATTTCAGATGCCCATTTTTGCATTGGTTCTTTGAATTTGGATGTCTGGTTTTTTCATGGCTTTATATATTCTAGATAGTAGTCCTGTGAGGAACAGCTGGCAAAAACTTCTTCCCACACTGTGGGTTGTCTCTTCATTCTGTGTCTCTTGCTGCCAAAGGTTTTTAATAGGACAAGGTCCTGGCTGTTGATTCTTTGTGGCAGCTCCTGTGTAGTTGGGGTTTTGTTCATGAAGTCTTTGGCTGTACCTGTGTCTTCCGTTAATCTCAGCTTGTCAACAACTCACACAGGACCAGAGGGGTTCCTGGGAAGGGAAGCGATATGGGTCTGGAAGTTCCAGTCACCCGCCTGTGCTTCTGGTGCCTACCCAGGTTGGAGGATCAGGTGGTGCTGTTTCAGGCAGCTGAGCCAGTTAGAAATATTACAGGCAGTCAGACAGGGCTAGGCCCTCGAGGCAGCTGGCACAGAGGACCAGCCGTCTGATGACCTTGGAGGGGACACACACACCTCTTGCTGCAGGCCAGATCTCAGGACAAAGGATCAAACAAATGCATCTACATCCTGGGGACTGATATTCTAATTAGTTCCCTCTCACCCTGGAGCCACTGTCCCATCCCTCTAGGGTAAAGGTCACAACCCCAAGAATGCTTTCTACATGACTTGCTTTCCCTTTTGTCTCCAATGTAATCAATTTTACCTGAACTATTGATCTTATTGGCTAACTATAGTTATGTCCCACCTTATGCCCATTTGCTTTGTGAGCTCCCAGTCTTCCCCCACCTTGAACCCAGGTCTTACTTTAAAAATCCTTGGAAAAGACAGAGTCTTGGGCAACCGGCTCTGGACCCCCTTCTGTCTCTCTTCAGACAGAAGCTTTCTCTCAATAAATATGTTCTACTCTTCACCTCTGTTGTTCCTAAAATTCATTCTTCGGTTTTAGAGAACACGAACTCGCAGGCATCAGTCCAGACGTTTCACTCACCTATATCACTGCCATCTGCAGTCTGACCTCAAGGTGCTGCTTATGTCCAGGGAGGCTGCGGGCCTGTTCCTGGGCTCTGCGCCTCTGCCCCACCCAGATCCGGAGTCTGGACTCCCGAAGGTAGTGGCTCGTGAGCTCTGATTATATTCACAGCAAGACGGCAGGGAATCACTAAGACTAAAGCTTTGCACTGGAGGTGGTGGCAACAGTGTAGTGTCTTCTGCCCAGCTGACCAGCCACGGAAACACAGGGGGGCCCAGTGGGCAGCAATCGGACTCACAGGAGCTCTGGACAAACACGGGCTGAGCTTACAGTGCTATGCAAATAGCAAGTGTGCTAATCCTATTGTTACAGGTAGCTGAGTCAGACAGAAATATTACAGGCAGTCAGACAGGGCTGGGCCCTCCAAGGGCCCAGTGCAGAAGACCAGGTACCTACAGCTGTGGGCCAGACTGCAAGATAAAACATCAAACAAATGCAAACGCACCCTAAGCATAAACATCAGGAATTGATATGCTAAGTAGGAAGCCAAAAGGAGCCACTAGTCCAACCCCCACAGGCAAAGGCCCTATTCTGTATTCATGCCCCCTCTCTACATCACTTACCTTCCCATTTGATCCTGATTTAATCAATCTTACCTGAGCAATTACACTCATGTCTTATTGGTTGACCATAGTTCTTTCCCACCTCATGCCCACATCCATGTTTATAGCAGTACAATGGAGGCTGAGGCAGGAGGATCTACAGGAGTTTGAGAACAGACTGGCCTACATAGTGAGTTCAAGGCCAGCCTGAACTACATAGCAACCAAGACCCTGTCTCAAACAAACAAACAAACAAACAAACAAATAAAACAACTGCCTGTAATTCTAATACTTGGGAGTGTGAAGAAGGAGGATTGTGAATTTCCTGCTTCTGCCCTCCGGGGACTGGTATCTGTGTATTCTGTCATGTCTTTCTGACTGAAGAGTAGGGGTTGTTATGTGTTCAGTGAGGGGAAGTTTGAAGAAGTTACTTAACCCTAAAATAAAAATCTAACTTTTAAGGTTCCATTTTACCGTGCCAGTTACAAATTCATGGCCATCCTGGACTGCATAACAATAGCCTGTTTTAACCAGGTATGGTTTAAAACAAATTCCCAGAATTTGGGAAACTGGGGTAGGAGTAAATTCAAGGCCTGAATTGCATAGCAAGATGCTATCTCAAAGGCCAGGTGTCATGGCACTCACCTGCTATCCCAGCACTTGGGAGGCTGAGGCAGGAAGACTGCAAAGAGTTTGAGGCTAGCCTGGGCTACAAAGTGAGTCCCAGACCAGCCTGAACTACACAGTGAAACTCTGTTTCATAAAGACCAAAATAAAAAGCCTGCCTCAAAACAACAAAATTTCACTTGATAGTGACACACACACACACACACACACATCCCTATATTTTATTGAGACAGGGTCTTGCTGTATAGTCTAGGTTGACCTTGTACTCACTATATATATAAAGGTGTTCAAGCAGGGCCAATAAACAGGGTAGAAAAAGCTGAGCCAATAAAGAGACTAGGAAAATCATAATTTAATAACTGTATTTTAGTACACATGCTGCTGAAGGGAGCACTAACAACCGTATTTTAAGGAAGGCTGCAGTGTCAGGACCCAAATCCATTTAAAAGTTCCTGCGGCTCTTGTAATGACAGCCCCGTGGAGGAACCGTGAGACTGAGGCTGTGGTGCCTCAGACTGCATTCCTCTGCCTGCAGGATTGAACGCGAGCAGATACCTAAGGGGGCCCGGTAGATACAGGTTTTAAGTTTGGGGGCGAAGCGCTTGGGTTTAAGGCTGTCAGGCAGTCAGTGCAGCTTGGTGCACAGAGCTGGCTTCAGGGGACTGCAGGGCGACCTCAGCCTCACATGCAACTTCTGATTGCCCTTGCTTCTTGTTTAGCAGGGGCAAGCTGCTGCCAGTCATGGAGAGTCCACCGTTTGCAGTGCACAGCCCGGTCTCTCTCAGGCTGGTCCTGACAGTCCTTAAAGACACAAAGGCCATGGATCTGGGACTGTCACGTGCAAACGGGGGTCTGCACCTGCAGGGCCATCCTTTACCTTTGTCACCTGGGTTTTGCTCAGTCACCAGTGAATGGGCCATCGTCCCTTCCCTCCCTTCCCTGCAGAAAGGGACAGGGCCTTTCACCTGTAAATTCTATCCTCCTTTCCCCAGAGCCACAGATTCAACAGCTTTCCACACCCAAATCCCTGTAAGTGCACCCAGCCTGCGGGCACCATGCTCTCTGAAGGACCTGACACTCCCTCTCTAAGTACTTTAAGATTCTTCCTAAGAGCCTGGGAATATAGCTCAGCATGCATAAGCGCCTGCCTGGCACGTGCAAGGTCCTGAGTTTGATTCCTAGTACCCGCCCCCCCCCAAAAAACTTAAAAGATTTTGCCTAAGGAAACCCAAAAGTTCTTTTCCTGTAACGAAACCAGTCAGTCCCTCCTCTGCTCTGGGGCCCTCAGTGGAGTTGGTGTGTAACTCAGGACCCAGCATAACAGAGGCAGGATAGAAGGAATAGAGACTGAAAGGAGACAAGAAAGATCCTAAGTAAAAATTGTACCCTTTAGAAGACTGCCACTTCTGGGCCTCAAAGTTACCCAAGGCCCATGTGTGCATTGCTTGGGTAAACAGAGATGCCTTTCCTTGAAGACTCTCATGACATAGAGACAATGTGTGACCTCTAACTGATCTAAGCAATAAAAGAGAAGTATTACTACTTTTAACCTGTTAATCTGCTAGATGCCCAGTATGCTGAATTCATGTGCTCTAAAACCAAAGCATGAATTTTAGGAACGTGGGAGGTTAAGAGCAAAAAATATTTATTGGGAGGAAGAAAGCTTCTAAGAGAGACAGAGTGACCCTATAAGTGGGTGGCTGGGAACCCTGCTTTTTTGGGGGTGATCCCACTTTTTAAGGGAGTTTCATAAGCAAAAGCACAAGGTGAGGTGGCCATAGGTGGAACAAAACCATATAATCAATTGAGATTATACATAGTCACTTAGGTGACACCAATCCAAAAGGAAATCACAAGGTGGGTATGAGGTAGGACAAAACTATTGTCACCCAGTAAGATTACAAATGTAATCACTTAGATAATAACTATGAAATGTGGGTCAAATGGAGAAATGAGTCCTGTCACAAGTTCTGTGGACTGAGCACGGACTTTCCTGGGAGGCTTCAGTTCCCCACTCAAGGTCACTGGTACCTTTTCAGAGTACCAGCCACCACCCCTCACCCCTAGAGCAAGTGTGTGGGTGGAGTTTCTATATCTTTAGGTTAGGGTTGTGTTCTGGGCTCCGGGTAATGCGCCTCCAGCTGTTATGTATCTGTACTGACTCTGAGGGCCTAGCTCTGTCTTATTGCTTGCTTCTATTCATTTTCCTGTCTATAATGCTCATATGTGGAATTCCTCAGGAATACTGAATGTCCAGCAACTGCCCTAACTGAGCAAGAAACAGGAACTTGATCCTAAAAATAAGGAACCCAATAAGAGACTCCAAGGAAGAGCCAAGGATACAGCTCAGTTGCCTGGTGTTAAATTGACCATCAGTTTTTAATCCATAAGAGCAGGGAACTCAGCTCAGCACTGAAGTTGTAAAGATAGGACAGGGACTCTTGCAGGTCCTGGAACATCTGACGACACCCAAAAATTTACACCCAACCTTCAGGACCCTGTCCAGAGACAGCTAGAGAACTTTAACAATGGATGTTTATTAAATCTTCCTGCCTAATGTCCCCTGCCTTCTTTCCATCCCAATGAAAAAGATACTTTTTTTCTCTCCTGCAGATGGCCTTATTGCTCTCTGCCTGGACCTAGGTATTAAGCCACATGCCTAGTTGCTACCACAAAAGCCTGTCGAGTGGTCTCTTCAGACAAAGCACTCAGGAGGTTGAGGTGGGAGTATCGCAAGGAGTCTGAGGGTAGTCTGGGTTGCATAGTGAGTTCAGGGCACTTTGAGCTACATATCAAGATCCTGTCACAAACAAACAAACAAACCCCAAATAAATAAAAACTGTACTTCTAAGAAAAAATACTGCAGCTTCAGACACAAGCCCAGTTCTTGTGGCAGTCCTTCTGCCTCAGCCTCAGTGTGCTGGGATTACAGGCATATGTGCATTACCACACCTAGCTAAGGCTAGAAGTATTATAGAAGGCTAATTTAGATAGAAATACAGTAGGCAGTCAGAGAGGGCTTGGCACTCGAGGCAGTGCGCATAGGAGATGAAAATCCACCAGGATCGTGGCTAGAGGTGCATTTTAAGATTAAAATCATAAGCTGGGGATTTAGCTCAGCTGTGTAAGTGCCTGCCTGGCAAGTGAGAGGTCGTGAGTTAGATACCCAGTACCCCCTCATCAAAAAGATTAAAATCATACTTCCTATGGGATGAATGGAGGCTTGGGACTGACTATTGCTATCACCCTTTGAGATTTCCCAATACCTCATTAGGGGTGGGCCACCCACTCCCACCTACTAAGACTAAAAGCACTAACACAAAGACTGAGACTACAGATTATCAACCAAGGTTAATAATGTCACCCAGTATCCCTGCTATCATTAGATTAGTATTACTTAAGTAACCACATTTGCAATCTTATTGGCTGATCATAATTTTGACCCACATTGTACCCACCTAATGATTTTGCTCTATAAAATTTCTTTTGAGGGCTGGGGATTTAGCTCAGTGGCTCAAGTGCCTGCCTGGCAAGCGCGAGGTCATGAGTTCGATCCCCCGTAAAAAAAAAAAAAATATCTTTTGAGAGGAGGTCTCCTTGGCAACCCACTGGGGACTCCTCCTGTCTCTCCGGAGCTGTTCCTATTCCCCATTTCCCATCCCTTTTCTCTAATGCACTTTCCTAGTCTTAGCCTCCATTGTTCTTTCTTTAACTTTTGGGACATGAATTCGGCATATCTGGCATCTAGTATTTCTCCTACGTACGATTAAAAATTTTTGATTTCCTTGTCTGGCTTTTACCTAGTTTTACTTCTATCCTACTTCAGCCTGTACCTGTAAAATGGGTGTGCCCATGGGGGTGGCAACTTTCCTGGGGTTTCCACCCCTCAAGAGAAACACACACGGCGACCCCTTCCAGGGAGCTCCTGCTCTCTGTCTCAGGACCCTGCACACTAGTTCTTCTAACCTGCACCTTTTAATTTCTGGTAAGTCTTTCCCCTGCTTCATGTGAAGGAGGCCTCAAAATTCTTTTTCCTCCACCGGAGCAGGGAACTTCCATGCTCTGTGAAGGAACAGAGAGCTCCGGGATGCGGGAGGAGGGAGTTAAAGGGTGCAGCACAACCACCCCTGCAGATTTTTGCAAGGATGGCACCGGCCACAAAGACACCTGTGCACCTTCCCGAGAACTGCCGCGACTCCCAGCCCCACCCTTATGCCTGCCCAGCCGCCGTCCTGGCCGCGCCCATCCCCGCTGCGGTTTCCACGCATACACGCGCCTGACTTCCTTCGCTCTTCGCTCGGTCCGCGAGACGACACCTCCCCCGCAAGAAAACTTCCTCTGCGTGGCAATGTCTCCATCGTCCTTGTGTGGGTTGGTCTCATTTACTTTTCACTCTGGTTCCAGGGCCTTGGGTTCCTTATCTGTCCTTCGGGGACCTCGGGGTCCTGGGCAGGACACCGCGAGGCTCCGGCGCCGGGGCGCCTGGGGTTGGAACGGCAGCGTGAGCTGGGCCCCGCAGGGCTTGGGGACGCGCTCAGTGCGGGCAGCAGACCATGAGCTTGTGGTCATGCAGCCGCCAAAGGCGAGTCTCAAGCATTTACCAGACACAAACGGCACAGCCTCCGGCTCCGGAGAACCGCGCTCTAGGGAACTGTAACCCGAAACCGCCAGGGAGCGCCAGAGCCAGGGCGGCACGCGTGCGCGGACTGCACCGGCCCACTGCGCAGGCGCGCGTTCCAGCCGAAACTGCATATGCAAAGCGGCCAGGCCGGCGGTGGGTGGCTGCTCTGACCCGAGTTTCTTCGCTGGCGTTCCGCACGGTGTCGCTCCAGAGACTGCCTCGCTAATTTGCACCGTGCTGACTGTTCCAGCGCCTGGACCGGCCCTCCGAGAGCCACCAGTGCACGCAGCGGAGAGACATTCGCCAGGCGCCGCTCCTCGCCTCCTCTGGCACAGGATTGAGGACTCACTGCTGCCCCTCGGCTTGGGGGCGTTGGGCTTGGGGGCGTGGCCTGGGCCTGTCCATCACGGGCTCTGCAGCGTCGTCCAATCAGGCCCGGATCTGGCGCGGAAGGGCGGGCTTCCGGTGCCGCGCCGGCCTTTAATCCTCAACTCTGCATGCTCCAGCTCCTTCCTGGTGCGTGGCCTGGTAGTGGTGTCCTAAGCTCTCTTGCCTTGTCACACACGGGTGCTGTGGAAGCCGGCGATGGTGAGTGTGTGTGTGGGTCAGCACCTGGGATTACCATAATTCCCGCTGGAGGACTGGGCCGCCTGCCAGGAGCTGCCTTTTGGGATCGGACCCATGTCCTCAGGTCAGCCTTACCCGGACCCTGGACCCGAGCGCCCCTTGTCAGTTTTTCACACTCCAGCAGCTCCACGCATCTCCGGGCCTTGCCGTCCCGGATGTCACTGGGCCCACCTCACTCCCTCGAACCAGTGAGGGACCACGCACCAGCAACGTATTGATTTTGGGAAGCCAAACAGTTTATTGTAAAAGTAAGATACGACAGACTGGGTCGCCAGTGCGTGAGCGACCCCGTTTACCTTTGTCCCGGTTGCTTTTATTTTCATGTAGCTTCCATTTTAGGGTGCTGCACCCTTCCTTGTCTGCAGTCATTAAGCGCCCCGAGTTGGCCTTCATGTTCATTCCTCCCATCATGCATCAGCTTTTAGTCAGATCCACCTGCTTCGAGCCTAGGAGTTCCCTAAGGCCGGCGGGTCACACCCACTGCATGCTCCTGGAGTGCTCTGCTTAGTCTGTAGTGCCTCTGAGCCTAGGACCGTTTCTGATTGGCTGTGTGTGTATCACAACTCAGAACAGGGCAGGCTCGTTCTGATAGCCCTTGCCCCTCTTCCTGCGCTCCTGTGTAACTCCTGCTTACAGTGGGAGAAAGTAACCAAGTAACTTAGCTACACATAGCCTCTAGGCTTGCCTCAGGGTCCTTGACAGCCCAGCCCAAATGACCATGTTATTGACTATGCTGGTGCTGGGCTTTGGAATCCTTGACAGTTCCTTCAGTGCCCTAAAGGTCACGAGCTTGTCCACTGGATGAGGGGCTTAGGTAGGCTGTTCTTAGGCAGAAATAAAACCTCAAACCCACCCCAGACTTACTGCTTCGACACCTCAGCACCAAGCTGGGCAATGAGCTCTTTTCACTGGCCCTCTCCCACTCTGTGGAGTGCACCTTTATTTCCTTTTTCTTCAAAATCTTTGCTCTTGGGGCTGGGGATTTAATTCAGTGGCATAAGTGCCTGTCTGGCAAGCACTAGTTCGTGAGTTTGCTCGCCAGTACCAAAAAAACAAAAACAACAACAACAAAAAAAACTTTGGTCTTGCTGCTCTTTCTGGGTGCCTTACTCAGTTCTTTGTTTAGACATTAAGAACCTGGATAGGACCTCTCTGGACCTGTGACAGCCGATCTCCAGTGACTTACCAGGTCCTAAGGGTGACTAGGCCTGGAGCCTTCTCTGGGGATTCCCTTATGAAAGGTAAATGTGACCATAACTCACGCAAGGACGATGGAGACACTCTGCCACGAAGAGAAAGTTTATCTGGAGCAAGGGAGGGTTGTGGATGGAGAGTGACCCTGAAGGAAAGGAGTCGGGTTTATATGCGTGAAAACTGCAGTGGGAGAGCATGGGCACAAGGGCCAGAACGGCAGCCTGGGAAGGCATGACAAGTACATTTTGGGGTGGAGTTGTGAAAACCAGGAACATCTTGGTGGGCACTGTGGTTGTTGGGAAGGTACGCAGTTGGTCCGTACTGCCATCTGTCCTTGTGGCTGGTTTTTGCTTCTCTGCTACTGTGAAAGCTTGTGCAGGTAGCCAGGCTGCACTCTTTAATCCCTTCCTCCCATCACCCAGAGGCTCAATGTCCTTTCATCTTACATCCCCAGAGTGTGCCACGAGACAAGAAGTTCATTAGGGAGTCTGGAATCCGGTGTGGGGGTCATATGTATAGGAATGTCTCTTTTTCTTGGCTTGAGTTGTCCAGATGTAAGCAAGCAGAGTAGCAGGCCCTCAAGCCTAGCTCCATCTGGGGCTGTAGGTAAATCTAATGTTTCACTCCCCCCCACCCCGCAAATCCATTTTTTTTAAGAAGGAAAAAAAAAATTTCAAAACATGTCAATTAGGGGGTGACAAAGGTACATGCAATTGTTGTCATCCCCAAATCATTCACCCAGAGCACAAGACACTTGCACATATGTGTCTTTCAGCTTCTCACACTAATGAGACAATGTGATGTTTACACCAGCACTGATGAGTATGTTCTTAAGTTGCATACATTTATGTATAAAAGTCTCCAGTTTATCTTTCTTTATGGATCTTGGAAACAACCGAAATGCCCATTGATTGAGGAATAGATAATGTTTCACTTCTGCTTTGCATTCTAAAATGCCAACTCCCCTCTCCAGTTCAGGACCTTGTCAACACATTTTTTTTTCCCCCAGGGATTGAACTCAAGACTGCACACTTGCAAGGCAGGCGTTTATGCTTCTGAGCTAAATCCCCAGGCCCTCCTTTTGGTTTTTTGAGACAGATTCTCACTATGTAGTTCAGGCTGGCCTTGAACCCACTATGTAGCCCAGGTTGGCCTTGAATTTAATGGAGATTGTCCTGGTTCAGCCTCTTGAGTGCTGAGATTACAAGTATGTGCCACTACGCCTGGCTAGACAATATTTTAAGTCATTTTCTTTCCAGTGAAAAACCCCAGCAGTTATGTTTTAAACCATTTGTTTACTGTTTATAAACATTTCTCATGAGGGGAAGGAAGACAATAAAAACCTGATAGTCCCCTATTGACTTGAAGACAACAGAAAATACTTTGATCTGGGTATGAATGGCATGACCTGGGAACATGGATTTTGAAATTATCCCAAGTGATGCATGAATTTTTCTAGTTAGAAAACAGAAAAACCAGCTGGGGATTTAGCTCAGTGGCTCAAGGGCTTGCCTGGTAAGCACAGGGTCATGAGTTCAATTCCTGGTACAAAAAATAAAAAAGAAGAAGAGTAAATCTACCCCATGTACACCTCAGCCCAGGCCTTGGGTATCGTGAATCAGGAAACAGGGAAATTAAAAAAAAAGAAAAAGAAAACAGAAGAAAGTTATTATGTAGGCAGGCTGTGCTCAAGTTGGGGAAATCTGTTACACATCCCAGAGGGTTTTTTTTTTTTTTTGGAAGATGAGATCAAACCCAGAAATACACTACCACAACCTCCATACCCTGTCCTTTTTACTTTTATTTTATAAGTGTCAGTTGACCTCAAAGTTTTCAGTCTTTGTGGCTTAGCCTTCTTCTCAGCTAGGATTACCGTAATTTGTCACTATGTCCAATCTCTCATATTATAACATTCTTAGCTTTAGGAGTGGTTGAAGCTAGAGGTATGCTAAGCTTGACAATGTGTTTCAATAAGTCTATTAGCTGTGAGGATGTTTGGTCATATACAAAAGTTAATTGGTTGCTACAGAGCCTAATATAGCTTGACATCATTATGGCTGTCAACGTGGAAAATTCCCTCTCTCCACAATCATGGTGGTCTAGTTAGCCAGGGCCCCAGGCTGTGAGGTCTTTAACAGATGCCTCTTTTTCAGAGAACTTCAGTTCACATCTGTAAACAGTCTTTGTGCCTTCTGTTCATTTTCCCTAGTTGCATATAGCTTGCTGTGGGTTGAAGTTCCCTTTTGTAAACTTTGCAGGTAGATGTGTCCTCAGCCACCATTGTCTTATCTTATCCTGGTCCTGGATTTGAGAACTGTTTGGGGCTGGCTGGCACAAGGTACCCACAACTTCCACATGTTCTAGAATGATTTTCAGGCCCAGGGTCAACTCCTTAGGGCCAGTGTGAGACATGAGATGGAGTCTCAAGGAACCAGCAGAAGGCCTTGGAACTGGGAACAATCTCTTAGAATAGGCCTCATTTTACTCTATGTTATGTTATGTTATGTTATGTTATTTTATTTTTTGTCTTTTTGAGACAGGGTCTCGTTATGCAGTTCAGGCTGCCTTTGGGCTCACTTTGTATCCCATGCTGCCCTCAAACTTGCTTCAGCCTCCTGCTTCAGCCTCCCAAGTGCTGGAATTACAGGCATATGCGACCATACCCAGCAAGGCTCCATTTAAATAGTTAGCTCTTTGGGGGACTATCTCCCTCCACACCCCTGCCAGCCAAGTTCCCATTGCTTGAGGATGCATTGGCAGTCAGTCAGATGCTACACTTAGGGAGCCATGTTACAATTTCTGCACATGCAGTTCTCAGAGTGTCAAGGAAGAAAAGCTCTTCCAAAGCAAATGGAAACCCAACCCAGGTAAGTGGTGCAAAAATGAAAAGTGAGGTGTACTGGAGTCACTGCCCTTGTGTCCTAGGAGGATGATCGTGATGGACTTCTGTGAGAAGGTTGAGGGTGAGAAGATGTCCCTCCTGGACAACTGCCTCAGTCTCTTGAGTTGGGATTACAGGCGTGTGCCACTCCTGTGTTATGTTTTGTTTTATTTTGTTTTGTTTTGTTTTGAGAAGGGCTCTTTATGCAGTTCAGGCTGGCCTTGAGCTCACTTTGTAACCCAGGCTGGTCTCAAACTCTACAAGAGGCTCCTGCCTCAGCCTCTCGAGTGCTGGGATTACAGGTGTTGGGCTGCCACACCCGACTACTCCTGTTTTTTTTTTTTTTTATGGCTTGCATTTCTATAGTGTATTCATTACAGTTAATAAGCCAGTATACCAGATGTGATGACGATGATAGGAATGAAACAACACATTTGTGCTAGTTGAAGTCCATACTTAGTCTTGTGTAGTGTATTATTTGTATGGGTTTCAACAAATGTGTATGTCATGCATTCACCTTGATATTATCCTGTAAAAGAGTTTTGTTATAATAAAAATCTTGTGTTCAACCTAAAAGTTTTTAGGGGAGTTTTTGAGGCAGGGCATCACTCTAGTCCAGGCTGGCCTTGAACCCATGGTGATACTTCTGCTTCAGCCTCCAGAGTGCTGGGATTATAGGCATACACCACCATGCCTGGCTCCCTGATTTTTGTATTTTGAACTGGCATTGTATATCTGTAATAATTCCTTGTTGGTTGTGGTGTTTAAATCTTTTTATACAGTTTAGGAATTGAATTGCTATTATTTGTTGAGGAATTTTGCATTTATAATTATGAGAGTAATTGATTTGTATTTTCTGAATTGTAATAGTGTAACATAGGTCTCAGATTGAATTAGGTGTTTACTCCTCTGCTTTCTGGAATAAAATATAGAGAATTGGTTTCAGTTCTTAAATATTTTGCAGAGGGCTGGGGGTTTAGCTCAGTGGCATAAGGGCCTGCCTTGCAAGCACGCAGTCGAGAGTTTGATCCCCGGTACCAATTAAAAAAAAATGTATATATATAATGTATACATACATATTGCAGAATCCACCAATAGAACAGCTTCATTTGTAGGCTGTAATTATTTACTCAATATGTATTGGCCTGTTTTTCCTTTGTTTTGAGACAAGGTCTCACTCTGTAATTCAGGCTGGTTTTGAACTCAGTATGTCACCTAGGCTGGCCTCAAACTTTCCAGCTCAGTCTCCAGGGTACTGGGATTACAGGCATGCACCATCCTGCCTAGCATATTGGCCTATTTATTGTGTTTATTTTTTTTTCTGTGTTTGTTTATAGATTGTTTTTCCCAAAGAATTCTTCATGTTTATTTAAGTTACCAAGTTTTTAGTCATGTAATTCTTTTTTGTTTGTTTGTTACTTTGTTTTATCTGTTTTGAAATGGGGTCTAATATGCAGTTGAGCCTTGCCTTGAGCTCATTTTGTAGCCCAGGCTGGTCTTTAACTTGCGACGATCCTCCTGCTTCAGCCTCCTGAGTACTGGGATGACAGGTGTTCACCACATGCCTGGCTTGATGTTCTTTTCTAATGTATACATTTGATGGCTTAAATCTTCTTTAAAGCCAGGCTTGGTGCTGCATGCCTGTAATCCCAGCATTGGGGAGGCTGAGGTAGGAGGATTGCTGTGAATTCAAGGCCAGCCTGGGCTAGCTACACAGTGAGACCTTGTGAAAGAAAAGAAAAAAAATTCTCACTTGAAGAAGTGCTGCTCATGTATTCCACAGATTTTATTTTATTTTGTCTTTTTGAGACAGGGTCTCGCTGTGCAGTTCAAGCTGGCCTTGAGCTCACTTTGCAGCCCAGGCTGGTCTTGAACTAGCAATGATCCTCCTGCCTCAGCCTCCTGAGTGCTGGGATTACAGGCGTGAGCCACCGCGCCCGGCTGTTCCACAGATTTTATTAAGATGGGGTGTGGTTTACTTTCAGGTACTCATCTTTTTCTTTTTTGTCTTTTTATCTTTTAAATATGGGGTTTCACTATGCAGCGCAGGCTGGCCTCAAACTCACATGAATCTGCCTGCCTCAGCCTGAGTACTGAGGTTACAGGTATGTGCCACTTGGTCAGCTCAAATTTTTCTGGAGGCATCTGTTTGGCTTGTGTAGTATTGAGAACTTTTGTGAGTTAGTCTCCAGTTACTTGGATGTTCCCATCTGTGCTTGTTACTCTTTTCTGTGTAACTCTTACATGTTCTTAGAGATTACTTTTAATATTTCCTAGCATGTGTTGTGAACGGCTTCCTCCTTCCACCACTTGGTACATTTCTTAATGCTCGCCATTCTTTCTGAGGTAAAGTGGAATCTCAGTGTTTTAGTCAGTGTTTCTCTAGTGGTTAAAGATACTGAACATTTTTTCATATATTGGCCATTTGGACTTTTAAGAAGTGTGTGTTTATTTCAGTTTTTTATTTTCTTGGTTGGGTCCTTTATTGGGGTGGTCTAATTTTTTTTGATTCTTTTTATATTCTAGGTACAGTCCCCTGTATTAGGTATATGCTTGTTGTTTCCTTTCCTGCACAGAAACTTTAGGTGGACATGATCCCATTTGTTGATTCTTTATACTATTTCTTGTGCAATGGAGGTTCTGATGAGAAAGTCCTCACTGCTGGGTATGATGGGACATTCCTGTAATCACAGCACTTGGGAGGCTGAGGCAGGAGGATCACTGAGTTCAAGGCTAGCCTGAAGTACATAGTGAATCCCAGCCTCAAAAAGACTAAAAAAACAAACATACAGACAAAAAAGTCCTTGTTATTGCCTATGTCTTTAAGAATTTTGCCTATTTTACTTTAAGCAGATTGTTTCTGTTTTACTATTTAGATTTTTGGTTCATTTTGATTTTAGTTTAATATATGATGAGAGATATGGGCTTTATGTGTGGATTGCCAATTTTCCCAGCAACATTTATTAAAGAGGCATTCTTCCAGTGAGTTTTTGGCTGCTTTGTCGAAGATCAGATGGCTAAATGTGCCTGGGGCTGTTTCTGCATCCTTTGTTTTGTTTCATTGATCCATATATCTGTTTTTGTGCCAGTACCATGCTGTTTTTATTATTATATCTTTATAGTATAACTTGAAATTTGGCATTGTGATGCCTCCTACTTTATTCCTGTTTCCTACGATTACTCTTGCTGTTCTGGGTCTCTTGGTTCTATATAAATTTTAGGATTTTTTCTCTAGTTCTGTGAGGAATGCTGTTGGCATTTTGATTGGGTTGTGTTAAACCTATATTAATCAGCTTTGGAAGTATGGCCCTTTTGACAGTATTGGTTCTGCCTATCAAGGAACAGGGAGTGTTTTTCCACTTTCTGATGTCCACTTTGATCTCCTTAGGCAGATTACTATAGTTTTTGTTGTAGAGTTGGTTCACTTCCTTGGTTAGGTTAATTCCTGAGTATTTAATTTTTCTTGATGCTACTGTGAATGGTGCAGTCTAGCGTTTGAACTCATGTAGCTCAGGCTTGTCTCAGATTTGCAGCAATCCTTCTTCCTTAGCCTTCTGAGTGTTGAAATTAAAGTTGTTACCACCATGTCCAGCTTTTTCTGGGGTTTTAATCATGAATGGATACTGGATCTTGTTAAAGGCCTTTTCTGCATCTGTTGAAATAATCATGTGATTTTTATCTTTGTTCTGTTTATGGTATGCATTCTATTTTTCATATGTTGAAGCATCCCTGCATCCCTGGAATGAAGCCTGCTTGATCATGTGTTATGTATTTGATGATTTGTTGCTTTCTCTTTGCCAGTATCTTGAGGATTTTTGCATCTATGTTGTTACAGAGTTTGGCCAGTAGCTTGTTCTCTCTCTTTTCTTCTTCTTCTTTTTTTTTTCTTTTGTTGTTGAGTGCTTTTCTTAATTTCATTTTTTTTAAATTACTGCTTCAGTTTTATTGGCTGTTTTCAGATTATTCAGGGTTTTTATATCTTGATTTTTTTTTTGGTAATTCATATGTAACTAGGCATCTATACATTTCCCACTCCCAACCGTGATTCTCCAGTTGTTTGAAGTATAGGTTCATAAAGTAGTTTCAACAGTCTCCATTATGATTTCTTTTTGTGTGTGTGCCAGGGATCAAACTCATGACCTCTTGCTTGCCAGGCAGGTGTTTATGCCGCTGAGCTAAATCCCCGGCCCTAGGATTTCTTTTTAATTTCTCACTGCATTGATTTAGATCTTTCCTTTTTTGATAGGAATGGCTAAGGGTTTGCCTATTTTGTTTAGTCTTTCAAAGAATCAACTCATTGATTCACTGATTCTTTGTATTTTTTCTTAGTCTCAAGTTCATCAATTTTTGCTTGGTGTTTACAGTTTCATTCCTTTTACTTGCTGGTTGTGGTGTATGACCCTTTAACTGCAGGTGTGGCTTGCTGGCATTTGAGGTCCTTTGCATAGCTATTCACAATGAATATTTGTCTGCAATTTTTCTTTTTCCAGATACTTTTTTTTTGTGTGTGTGCCGGGGACTGAACTCATGACCTCGCGCTTGCCAGTCAGGCGCTTATGCCACTGAGCTAAATCCCCAGCCCCAGATACACTTTTGTTTTGGATTTCAGCGTAATTTTGGCCTTATTACAGAATGAGTTTGGAAATTTTTGCTGTTCAGTTTTCTGAAATTATTGGAGGAAGATCTCTGCTTTAGGTAGATTTCATCATAAAATATTTTATCATAGATTTTTGTTGTTGGGAATTTGATTACTCTGTCAATTCCTGTAACTGTAGGTCTGTGCAGATTTTGTATTTCTTCATGACTTGAGCCCATCAATGTTTCCACGTTTGTCTACCTCATGGATATTGTGCAGTCAGTTGGCGTGTCCTTTTGCACCTCTTTAATGAGGTCTAGGTCCTACAGTTCTGTGGTGCTTTCATATATTCTGATGGTATTTGAATGGTGAACTGTGGAACCAGGGAAAGCAGTCTCCTTACCTGTGATTTGGCCTCATTTTTAAGAATCCTAGGTCTTTTTGGGTTATGATGTATTTCATATGTTCTTCTCAGCCTTTACTCCTCAATCCAGGCAGGAGAATTTGTGGGATCATGGAATTTGTTAGATATTCATTATTCTGATAAGGTTTGTAAATGCAGTTTCTGTTGATTGACCAAACCTTTTGGAAATTAATGAAACTTTGCAAGGATATAATTTGTGAGGGGTACCATCTTGGTGATACTAAATTTTTTAAATGTTACTCATGGTGGTTTGACAAAAAACTATGGAAAAATTCTAATTGTCCTTTTTCTTGAACCTTGGTCTTATTTGGTATTCAGCTTAATACTGTCTGCAGTACACAACTTGCAAACTTCCAAATACTCTTTTCCTGTAATCACACAGTATCTCTTCTGATCTCCAGTTACCAGATTGTGACAGCAGAAATGAAAGACTGTTTGTTTGCTAAGGGTGCTCATTAGGAACTCGGTGTTTGGAATATTTGGTAGCCAGTTAGGCACTGCTGCGAAAGTGGAAGAAAACAGATTTTAGAAGAAAAACTGGAACTCAGTAAATACCATATACTTTGGATATTTCATTTAGGCACACCAAGCTATTCTTACACTTAGATTAGTGCAGTCCCTCTGAAGCGGTCAGTTCTCTGATGCCACCATAGATCCAGTTTCTTCACAGGCATTTCTAGGGATTAGTATAGTACTCTTGGATGTTCTTACATTAGCTTTCTTTATAGTGGTCAATAGGACTTTGTTATGGCAAGTATTAGAGATGTATTTCCTGGAGAGAAGTTAGGGATTACCCCAGAACATATTTTACTTCCTGGAGTAGTATCAGTGAAATGGGTGTTTGTAGTCTTTTGCTGCTTTTTTGAGTAGTCCAGTTCTAATGCCAGAGTGGTTTTGAGTGAGCAGAGATGACAAGTAAGCTTTGATAGCCATGTCATGAAATGTTTGGAGACCTCGGAATCATATGAGCATCTACATACTAACTGTTAGTTACTAGTGACCTCAGTTGTCACATTTCTGGAATGTTTTAGAACCCTGTGTCCTTTGAGGATGTGGCTGTGAACTTCACACTAGAAGAATGGGCTTTGCTGGATCCTTCCCAGAAGGCTCTCTACAGAGATGTGATGCAAGAGATCTTCAAGAGCCTCGCTTCCATAGGCAAGAATGTCACCATTTCTTTACTTCCTGTCTGGAAAAGTGTTGGGCTGGGGATAAGAAGTGTTGGGCCGGTGGCACAGCTCCTGCCTGGCGAGCGTGAGGTTCTGAGTTTGATTCCCAGTACCACCAAAAGAAAAAAGGAGGGTTTATTTTGGCCAACTGTGAAGTAGGTGGGAAGGGAATACTTTAATGAATAAATCAGGTAATCTAACAGTATAGAGTTCAGCTAGAATTTAGTATTTCTTTGTAATAATTCATAAAGATTTTCTCTGTCTACATTTTAGGAAACAAATGGGAATATCAGAACATCCAAGATAACAAAAGGGCTTTGAGAAATCTAAGGTAATTTATATTCAGAACAGAAAGAAGGCGTGTTCTTTGAGAATATTTTAGCATTTCATGTTTTTATAAAGGAAACAAGCTAAACATTCAACTTCATAAGCTTTTTTTTTTTTAGAATAACAAAAAAATATTTTACTGAAACATAAGATTTACACAAGTTTCCAGACAAGCTATACAAAATGGTCACAAGCTTTTTTGAAGAGGGAAATCTATTTTTGCTTGCAAATCACAATGTTGTTAGAGCTGTGATGTTAATGTTCCCATTTTGGTTCAGACAATCACCCCTTGTCCATCTACAGCATCTAAATAAAGTTAGACTTGGCTGAAGAGCAGATCTTAAAGAACTAGTTAGCTGGTTTTAACCAGTGCAACTGGATCACCATAGAAGTGGGAGTAGGGAGCCCATAAAATTTTGAAAGTACCTTTCCTCTCAAAAAATAAAAGAACGCCCATACCCCTGCAGCCAACCCTGACAAGTATTTTCATTTACAGTGCTTTATATTTAAACCATGATGGAGGACATGAATAAAAGCAGAGGGCCACTGCTTTTCAGTGTTTCACAACAATCCAGATGAACTTGGAGTCTCTGCTCATGCTTTATGACATGAATCAGGACAAGACAGATTTGCTAATTTCCATTCAGTCACCAAAGGACTAAAACTATCTGGGCCTTTATTCTCTAATGTTTCTAAGACTGTGTCCATTAAATGCAAACAAAAAGGAAGAAGTCTTGGCAGAACAGAAGTAACACAAACTTGATCAGATTGACTTAAATATTACCCATGGCATATAGCCTAGCCCATCCTCTAGCTGTTTCTGTGGCTTGGGCTTCCTTGGTGTTCCACTGCTCCGCTGCATTGTTGGCTAATGGTCATCTGTATCAGGAGCACTAATCAAAGTCTGTATTGATAGCAGAACTGTGTAGGTCTACAGTGCTGGTGATCATTTATCTTTCAAAATATCTAAACATATTCTTCCCAACTTGCTTACATTAGGATGATAAATTTTGATTGTGAAACATACTTCAGGTGCTGCTATTGGGAATTCTTCTGGCACAAGTAGTCCCAAGTTTAAAAGTCCCTCCTTAAAAGGGGTAATCCTGGGGACCAGCAATGACCATGTGAAAAAAATGGGTGTTGTTTTTGTCTGGTTCTGCTTTAATCCCAGAAATCACTCTGCCAGCAAATGCTGGGTTTCCTTGATGATCCTTATGGCCCTACAGGGCAGCCCAGCCATCTGTCAGATCCTGAGGTTCAGCCTCTGGGCATATCTCCGGCTCCACTCGCTTCATGCAAGAGTGAAAGACCTTTCATATGCTTTTATTCTTGGAAAAAGTTTACCTAAACACATAGTTCAATGTAATACATGTTTAGTGTTTTCAAAATAGTTGACTGGCCACAACTAAGAAAATGCATCTAGGGGTATTGCTGTTTCGCTTAGCTCCTGGAAACCGTATTACACATCAGTCAGTCTGTTTACTTTCAAACCGATTGGGCATGTCATAAAACCTACTCTTTCCTAATATTAATGGTAATGTAACTCTAAGAACTATTACTATGTTTAAAAAAAATCAGGAATAATCCCACAATCATATGCTTGTCATTTTTACAAAAGCTATAAGGTACTTTGTAAATGTAAATGTGATAGTTAATGAGAAACTTTCAGTAAGGTTCTAAATCTTGATCTACTAGAGTGAAACCCTATGAATAAATATGAGTCTTCATATGTTGTTTATTCTTTAACAGGTACATCATACCTCACTCTGAATACAAAGTATACAAAAGTGAAAAATATGCAGAAAAGCCTTGTGGATTTAAAAAAGATAGGAAGACCCTCATTTCTTTCACAAGTGTTCAACAACCCATAGTACTTCACACTGGAAAGCAAAATAAAAAAATGTGTGGGGAAGCCTTACCTTATTTCAGTTATATTCAAAGATATGGAAAATCTCATACTCCGAAGAAGTGCTATGTATGTAAACAATGCGATAAGTCCTTCTTCTCTCATGCAGGTATTCTGAGCCACATGGTAAAGCACACTGGAAATGGATGTTTTAGATGTAAGGTATATGGGAAGCCTTTTTATTTTTCTTTTTTACTCATAAGACATAAAAAATCTCATACTGGGGAGAAACCCTATAAATGTAAACAGTGTAAGAAAGGCTTTAGTTTGTTTGCAGGTTTTAAAAGTCACATGGCAACCCATTCTGGAAAGTTGCCCTTTCAGTGTAAGGCATGTGGGAAAGCCTTTCTGTATCCTAGTGTATTTAGAATACATCAGAGGACTCATACTGGAGAGAAGCTGTATGACTGTAAATACTGTGGTAAGCTGTTTAGTTCTTCACATTACCTTTCTATCCATGAAAAATGGCATGCCGGAGAGAAGCCCTATGATTGTAAACGTTGTGGGAAGGCCTTTTATTCTGGCACACAACTGAGAAGACACAAGATAATACACACTGGAAATAAACCTCTTACATGTAAGGTATGTGGGAGATGTTTTGATTTTCCCTGTCTATTAAGAAGACATGAAAGGATTCATACTGGAGAGAAGCCCTTTAAATGTACACAATGTGGGAAAGCCTTCAGTGTTTCTAGTTCCTTTCATCGGCATAAACGATCTCATACTGAGGAGAAGCCCCATAAGTGTAAACAATGTGGGAGACACTTTAGACTTCTCCACACCCTTCAAGAGCATGAAAGAACACATACTGGAGAAAAGCCCTATGAATGTGACCAGTGTGGTAAAGCCTTCAATCATAGGAGTACTTTTAGAAGACATTGCAAAATTCACAGTGGGCAAAAACCTTATGAATGCAAACAATGTGGTAAGGCCTTCACATGTTTGAATTCCATTCGAAGACATGAAAAGATTCATACTGGAGAGAAGCCATATGAATGCCAACAGTGTGGTAAAGTTTTCTCCACATCCTCCAGCCATAAGTACCATGAGAGAAAAGCCAGGTGTGGTAGCACATACTTGTAATCCCAGAACACAGGAGGATGAGGAAGGATGCTGTGAGTTCAAGGCCAGATTCAATGACACAGTGAGACCCTGTCTCAAAAAAAGTAAAAAGAACCCAGAATGCAAAATTAGTATAAGAATTAATGAAACTGAAAGCAAAAAATGAATACACAAAAACCAGTGCTTTAATCAGACAAGAGAAAAAGAATCTAAGTAGGATCTTAAATAGGAGAAAATGATAATGGATAGACATGACATCAGAAATGAAAGGGCAAGACTGCAAGGGAGGAGAACAAGAAGCCAAGCATTTTCTGTGAGTTGGTGCCATGTGCAGGCTGCCAGCCCCTTCTGGTGTGTGGGCAGAGAGACAAGAGGAGCCAACCCCCCAAACGACTGGCTGATCTGGGTAGCTACTGAGGTAAAATACAACTTAATGCTTGTAGTGTTGAGGATTTCTCTGACTGTGCAGGCCTAAAGCTGGTAATCCAATCATCTATTAAGAGAATAACTACGCAATGTAGCATCTACGGGAGATCTGCTTTTGAAGGTGGTAGCCATTGCTAATTTCCTGTTAACTTGTTTTGAAACCCTATATTTTGATTTATTTGTATCTCATGACATGGGTAGCTGTTTCAAAGATAAGATACATTATGATAACCATTTTGGATTTACTATTACCTTATTTCGAAGTCCTGTATTGTGTTCTATGTTTTGTTTTTATTGGTTCTATTCTATTTTGCTTGATTTTATTGTCTGAAGATACAGCTAGCTATTATGAAGACAACAAGAGATATTGTGGTAACAATTGTTGATTTCCTATTTTAAAATCCTGTGTCACATTGCTTTGTTTTGATTGGCTTTATTCTGTTTTATTTTGTTTGGTTTTATTCTCATTAAAATAAAAATTACAAGGGGATGTAGCTCAGTGACACAAGCATGTACTTGGCAAGCACAAGGTCCTGAGTTTGGTTCTTGGTACCTAAATAAATAAAATTAAATAAAATTATAAAACAAAACAGAAAAAAAAAAGAAAGGGCAGACACCACTACAGTTTCTCTAAATAACAAAGAAATAATACTGTGCACAACTATACAGATTTGAAAACCTCCATGAAAGGAATGAAAGACAGACTTGGTCACACAAATTAATTTTTTTTAGCCGTCAAATTCCAAATGTTCCAACCATGGACCACAAGTATGCAAAAAAAAATAATTGTGTCCGGACTAAACATGTGTTGGCTTTTTCCTCTTGTCGTATCCTCTGCACCCATGGTGGTGACCCTATGGTGAAGGTGCCTCACCAGCTGTTAGTGAAAGCTCTAAGGTTCACCATTGCTGCCCTAAACCATGGAACAGTATAACAACTGTTGATGTCCATGATACCATGTGATGTATGTATCAGGAGTGATCTAGAATGATTAAAACATCTGCATGTCACATGCGAATACTGTGTCATGTTATCTAAGGAACTTGATCACAGATTTTGGAATCCACAGAGGCTCGTGAAAATTGTTGATTTCCTATTTTAAAATCCTGTGTCACATTGCTTTGTTTTGATTGGCTTTATTCTGTTTTATTTTGTTTGGTTTTATTCTCATTAAAATAAAAATTACAAGGGGATGTAGCTCAGTGACACAAGCATGTACTTGGCAACCACAGATACCGAGGAATACTGCATGCAATAGGAGTAGGCCCATGTCTACTGTGGCAATCTTCAAAACACAAAGCATCCAGCCCACACGTGCTCTTGGGTGAAGTCAACCAAAGAAGGAAGAAATGCCAGTTTCCTACAGGCTGTTTCTGTCATCAGCAACAAGGCAAAGGCATGGCCTTTATTCATTAGCCTAGCTAATGAAACAATTAAAGGAATAATGATGGGAAAAGAATAAAACTGCCTTTGTTAATGGCTGACATGGTTGAAAATCTAAACAAGTAGACAAAAATAAAACCTTCTGGAATTATATGTGTTATAGCAAGATTTTGAAATACAAGGTTAATACTGTATAGAGAAATTCACTTTTCCTATTTACCTGCAATGCCTGAAAAGAATTTGTAGCAGTAAACACGATGCTATTTATGTTAAAAGTTTGAAAATAAATCTGAAAAAGAATACAAGATGGCAAACCTAAGTCCACCCTTATTAGTTGGTTTAGATGAACCTGAACCATAGTAAATACCTTACTTAAGATGGACCCTGTGGCTAGCCGCCTGGGAAAAGCTGTAAGGAAGCACTGTGGCCCCACCCCTACTGGCGGAGGCCCCTGGCCACTGGAGAGAAGCATCGAGGAAACCAAGTAGCCTCCTTGTGTGTTGGTGGAGGCCACTGGTTGGGGAGAAACAGCAAGGAAGCTGCCTCTGCCTCCTGCCCCTACCTGTAAGCAGCTGGACACGATACAGGCTGAAGACAGTATCTCTCTGATTGGCTTGCAGGCCGGTGGTCCAGGCATGATTTAGAGGGTAGTGATATGAAACAGAGTAAACCATTTTGGATTTCCTACTGTTACTGTACTGTTTTACTCCCTTTATAAAAGAGGCTGTGTGAGATGTAATAGTAAAGCAAGAGTCAGCACTGTGCTGTCTATACAGGCATGTCTCAAAGCACATTACACAGTAACAGACTTGGGGCAGTTGCCATCTGCTCACTGAAGAGCCAATCTCGGTTACTTTTCTCTCCTTACTGGGACAAAATACCAAACACCCAAAATTAGGGAAGAAAAGGGTTATTTAGCTTACAGTTTTTGGAGGTTTCAGTCCATAATCAGCTGGCTCAAAAGGGTGGCCTGGCACAGGGGCAGCACTTGAAGGCAGCAGAAGACAGTAAAGCAACAAGAGCAAAGAGGTGGGGGGGAAGAGCAAAACCTCTTCCTTACATTGTAAGCAGGGCATCACCCCATCAGGGTGGGTGTAGCACTCACTATCTGCATGCCCCCTCTTGCACAGGCTGAGGATGTTTACAAAGGTCAGACTTGGCCCCCTGCTGAATCACTTGAACTTGTGCCCTCAAATTGACAAACAGCATCCTAGACCTGTAATGGGGTGTCCTCTACACCACAGGATTAGAGCTGCTGAATTAGTTAAGCATCTAGACCTCAAATCGACAGTGTATCAACACCATAATGACCCCTTGCCAACTTGGCAACCAGATATTTAAATAGGTCTCCTGATGCCAAGTTATGCTTCTTAATCATTTCACAACATTACCACACAGGCTTAATAATCCTTAAGAACCAATATTAAGTATCAACATATTACATTAGAACCATGACATTTTATCCCTGGACAACCCCGCCACCCAAAGACTCATGCACATCCCTTTAGTCAAAAGATAAGAAAGTTAAACACTTAACATTCATTCCAAAAGTTAAAGCTGGTGGATACAAAGGAGGGGGACCGAAGCAAATCCAAAATCCAGTAGGACAAACATTAAGTCCTATAGTTCCACATAGAACTTCTGAAGCAGTCTGGTAAATTGGGACCTCCAAAGGGCTTAAGTGATTCCACCCCTGCTGCACTTGGGTTATACTCCCTCAGCTTCTCTCAGATGCATGTGCTTCTTTGCAGCTTTGAAACATGGTGCTCTGTGACTTTCCCCTTAAAGCACTCTTTCATTTTTGTAGTTCTTAGGCTGCAAAGAGTGGTGCAAGCACTTGCTGCTTTTTGGCGATGCCTTCAGGCCATCTTTTGTATTCTGCTCTTTTGTAGCTGCCAGGATCTCACCTCTTTGCAGTGCACAGCTTTACTGGAGCTTTCTTTCTGGCCACAACTTTTAAAATCACCCTGCAGGATACTTTGCTCTTGATCCTCAACATAAAGCTGGTTAAAAGTCCCCAACAATAACCATGCTACCACCTCAACATCTAACTGCTTTGAAATCTTTTCTGCCAGGTTAGTCTGCTGCCTTTAATGTTTGTGTCGGGCAAAGTCTCTGGACATAAGCAAAATACACTTTTTGCCAAGCCATAACACATTATCTGGAGTCCAGCAACCTGTGCAGTTCTTCCAGCAGAAACCTCTGGAGCCTGGTCTTTTCCAGTTTTGTGGTCTGAGCTGTGACTACAATTTCTCATACAACAGGTCAGTGGTGGAAGCTAGAAGACCTGTGCTAGTAGGGTGAAGGATCTGTACCAACAGACGGAGGGTTCTGTACTGGAGCCAAAAAGACACTCAAGGACCAGGACTCCCCTGAAAAGTACCACAGCCATCCTCTGATCACAAGGCCCAGAGCACCTCCGAAGATAACAGCCCAGTACATACCAGGAAGCGATGCTCAAAGTAGGGACCAGAGCTCCCCCAAAGTGAATCACAGCCATTCTCAATGACAACAAGGTCCCAGGCTTCTCTGATAGCAGCTGAATTCTTATCAGGAAAGCAGCTCAGCAAGCTCCTGGAGAACCAACAGCTCCAGACAACAATACAGCAGAGCCCACAATGCTACTCTTCTCCATGTCTCTTTTATACTGGCAGCAGTCTCCAGGGGGACCCCATAAACTCAGCATCATGCTGATTCAGTTCAGCTGGTATTGTTCACCACCAGTTATTAATGCAGTATACTGTTTAAAATTAAAAAATGAAAGTTTTTAGCTGGATGTCATGGTGCATGACTGTAATTCTAGCACTCAGGAGGCTGAGGCAGGAGGATCTCACTGCAAGTTGGAAGTCAGCCTGGGCTACAATGGTGAGTTTAAGATCACACTAAACTATACAGTGAAACTCTTATAAAAAATAACTAAAATAAAAGTTTTTGCTATGATTGTATGAATGAGAGACCCACATAGTGAATTTTATTCTTTTTGTTTGGTATCAGAATTAACAAATTGTTTATGTACCATATGATTACTGAAGTGACTGCCTCCCTGCATTTCCATTTTTTTTTGGTCAAAGAATGTTCAGGTTTAAATACTCTAGGAATGTTTCATATGTACTATGAAAAAGGTAATTTAATTCATGCTAATTTACTGTACTTATTAACTGTCAGGTGTCTGATGTGTTTAAGTGTATGAAATTCAGGTATGAAAGAAGGAATACTTTCTGAGAAAGAAGATCTTATAATAGACTTATTTAGGAGGTTAAAGTACTCCTTTGGTTCTCCGTCATTATCAAAATGATTTTTTATTCTCTCTGCTTTATACCTACTTAAGGATATTATATGGTTCATTCAGCTAACAGAGCTGAAATGTTTGATCTAGAAAGATAGGTATGGTGTCTTTTAAGGTGAACTCAGAATTCCTTTGGCTCATGGAAACTGCCCCCCCCTTCTCAAGTATTTACTCTTGAAATTCAAAAAGGTAGAGTCAGATTTCAGAAAAAAAATTCTGGATGTATTTTCAAGCTTTATCTGGTCCTCACGACCTATAAGATTTTTCTTTCAGTCTTTCTTTTGAAAGGAAGGTGGAAAGCCGGGCCTGGTAGAGTACCCATGTAATCCCAGCACTTGGGAGGCTGAGGCAGGAGGATCACTGCAAGTTTGAGACCAGCCTGGGCTACAAAGTGAGCCCAAGGCTGGCCTGAATTGCATATCAATACTCTCTCAAAAAGACAAAAAAAAAAAGTGGAAGTTATGGATTTACAAGTTTTTTTTTTCCTTTTTAAAAATCAGAGCTGGGGATTTAGCTTAGTGGCTTAAGCGCCTGCCTAGCAAGTGTGAGGTCACGAGTTCAATCCTCGGTACCAAAAAAAAAAAAAAAAATCGGATATATAGTGTATGAATTTTTAAAAACTATCATACAGAAATTTTTACAAAAGTTTTCCTTTTTTTTTGTACCAGGGATCAAACTCATGACCTTGCACTTGCCAGGCAGGCACTTATGCTGCTGAGCTAAATCCCCAGCCCCAAGTTTTCCTATTTTGTAGTAAGTATAGGAGAAAATAAAGGAGTATCAAATATATTACAGTTTTCTATCAAATTACAGTAAAATTAGCACAAATAGAAAATCCTACTTTTGAGTACATAATTTATTAAAGAAATATTTCTTGTAATTTTTATGTATTTCATATATTGATAAAATTCAAAACTACTTTTCACTTCAGATTTTTATGTCAGGTTTGGGGTTGATGGGCTAATAGCTGAAACACTAAATAGATTTCTCTTTTAGAAGCCTTAACGATGTTTTATAAATAAATAACTTATTTTAAAACTTTTCTATAGGTTTTTAGGAGAGTATCACTTAGTTAAATGGCATATTCATTCAAATAGGTTTAATCACAAGGAAGAATTGAAGGAAATAACTACACAGTTGAGATGTTTTTTTGAAGCAAGCTCCAGGCAGGCACCATGCTGCTGAGTTATATCCCTGACCCCCTGTATAGTTGAGATTAAGTCTGAGGTATTTCATTGAGGCAGCTCTATTACGAAACATTATTTGATAAATTATTGTGATCTCAGTATTAAATATTGTGATTTTTTTTTTTTTTTGTACCTGGGATCAAACTCACGACCTCACACTTACCATTCCTTACAATTCGGAAAGTTATATTTGTAATTCCATTGAGATGTTATTGGAATCCCAGCAAGTTAATTCCAGTCTACCACCACCAGTGCAACCCTTGGTGAAAGTAAAGACACCAACACATATTCCAAGTTAAGGGCAGCCACAGGATCCAAGTGAGGATGTGCGGACAAAGGCCTTGATCCAAAGCCTCTCCCAGAATTTATTATCTTGTGAAGAAGCATGAGTGACGGTGAGGGTGAAATGGCCAGGTAGGGAGACAAGCATCTTTGCAATATGCAGAGAGAATGCCATGCAGAAGGGTCACTGGGTAATTCAGTTAAGGTAGCTGTAGGACCAGCTGTAGCTCTAAATGGGGGGGTGGTGAGGATGAGAAAATAAAGATACAACAGCTGGGATCAGGTGGCAGCCTTACGCTCCTGATGGATAAACTATACCCCATATTCCACACTCCCTACACTGAAGAAGAATGTCAGTTTCACCCCCACTGCCTAGCAACTTGCTTGCCTGGCTGGCCTGGGCCCCTTGCCTTCTTGGCACTGGAACAACCTTGTTTAAGTGGATTGTTTTGAGCTCTCTGTTCTCAGGCTGGTCTTGCTTTAGCCCCACATAAGTGATGTCTTCAGCTTCAGTGGCTCCCTACAGGTAGCAATTTGAATTGCTTTAGGAGGCTGTTGCTTCAGCTTCTGATATGTAAACTTTTGCACCCTGGAGACTCATAGCCTCTTTATTTTGTTAATAGCTTTTTTTTTTTTTGTACCAGGGATCAAACTCATGACCTCACGTTTGTCAGGCAGGCACTTAAGCCCTAACTCCCCAGCCCCGGCCTCTTTATTTTGAAGATTGTAACCAGTTGACATTCCTGGAGCTGACTGGCTCTGCCATCCTGCTGTGCCCATATCATTTACAGAGCTTACTGTATGTGAGGAAAAAGGAGACTGTCAGAATAGTCCCAAAGATTACATATCAGTACTGCTGGTCTTATATGCATTGCTTAGAGCCACTGAAGAGAGAATTACCAGAGCCAGCTCTGTACATGTATATGGAAATAAGACTCCACGAATGTTGCAGCAATTGTTCTGAATTCAGGAGGTGCCCGTGTTGTCTTCTACAATAATAAATGGTTATCTTTGTTTTTCTAGAAACTGGCATTCTTGGAACCACATTGTGGTGATCCACCAATAAAGTAGAATGATAATGGTCTCTTCTCAGTTCCAGTAGGGAAGGGGATAAATTATTAGTTTTGTGAACAAATAATTTATTCTTGGTCTTTTGGTTGGGTAAATTTTAAGGTTTTGAGTGTTGAAAGACATTACTTTCTTTTTTTTTGGTTTTTAGGAGTTTTCCACCCCATTTTTTTTGTTTTACAGAACTTTATATCTCTGTTTGAGAGTATGTATTAGCATAGGAGCCTATTTTATCATTAAATATGAATGGTTAAAAGTAGAAAAGAATGTTACACTTGAAGTAAATCAGTGGGAAAGATACACTGCTAAGTAGAAGACCTTAAGAGGAGACAAGACACATTTCAGCAGCAACAAGAATCCAAGAATTACAAACGTGTCTGCATCTAAACAGCCTCAAAGTAACTGCAACAGCAGCAGAAAGTGGGCAGCTGACAACTACATGGTGACACTGCAGGACTCCCTTGTGGGGACCCCGAGGGCCACCAGATGGACAGTAGGGAGGCTGCAGGCCTCCACTCGACACAATAGCCCGCACCTGAAATGTTCATGACCCTATTCCCTTTGAGGGAAAGATGTGCTCACAAGGGTAGGTGGCACAATCATCCCAACAGCATTTCTGATAGGTCTCAGAGGGAACAGCTGGGTTGCCACCCTGAGGTGGCCTTGAGCCATGCCTGGACAAGTGATGACCCCTGGAGCAAGGCTGTGGAGAGTGAGGGCTGTCACTAGTCTGGACTGCTGATTTGGTGGGGGTTGAAAGGGTGTCATACCATGCAGAAAACCCACCCATCCAAGGTCACCAGGGAGAGATCCAAGGGGAGCTTCCCATGTGCAGCCCTGTGCCTTGGGCTCAGTGATATGGCAGCCAGCCCCCACGGGGCAGTTGTGCGCTTCACCCAGCTGCAACTGGGAAGTCAGCCAGCAGTCTTCAGCCCACAGCATCACAGAGGATCATGGCCTGGTTTAGCTGCCAAGTTCTGTGGTGGCGTTTTAGGCAGAACAGATAACCAGAACAGAACTCGTGCATGGAAATTGGTGCTATGGTCACAAAAAGCAGAACATGTGGCACTGGCTATGAGATTAACAGGCAGGGCCTCAAGGAGAGCACTGTGGCTGGAGGAACATCCAGACACTGGAGACTCCAGGACAGTAAGCAAAATGTTGCTGGCACCTGGAGAGGGGCTCCACACTCCCACTGACAGCTGAGAGGGTCACTCCATCTCTGTCGCAGAGTGAGGGTGCTTGGCTTCCTTGAAACATTCTTGTCCCCAGCAAAGAATTTTAATGTAAGAAATGGCTTTGTGGCCAAGTATAAAGCCCAAAATATGTTCAGTATTTTAAGGCTTTAGTGTGAGGCACAGAAAGAGTGCTGATGTCCCCAAGCAGACCTGGTGAAGACAGGCAGAGGGCAAAGGGTCCGTCCCAGAGTGGAGCTGCTTTTGATCTAATTTATGAGTCCTGGCAGGAAGGAAGCTCATTTTGTCTAAAGAAACAACCACACTGAGTAACTTCTTATGCTAAAAGTATGGAAAGAAGGGTAAAGGAAAAATTATATAAACACAGAACAGTTAAGATAGTTATACAACCAGTTTCTCTTGGTTCATTGAGGGGAAAGTTTTGTGCTGGTAATTTTCTGGACAAGTGTTTCATGTCTGTATCTTATACCTGAACAACTACTGTCACTATAACAATAAACAATGTACTGACTGCTGTTACTCTTCTACTACCCTGTTTTGAAACTGTTTTACTGCTTTTTTTTTGTACGGGGGGGGGATTGAACTCATGACCTCATGCTTGCCAGGCAGGCACTTATGCCACTGAGCTAAATCCTCAGCCCTATTCTTACTTTGTAAAAATAAAAATAAAAAATAGAACAGATTACTGACATTAAGTGGGGAAAATATTCACCTTGTGAAGACCCACACTCACAGATAGTTCTGGGGCTTAAAAAAAAAGTTGATAGACTTTTTTTTTTTTTTGAGACAGGGTCTTGCCATATAATGCAGGCTGGTCTTTAAGTCACTACATAGCCCAGACTGCGCTTAAACTCACAGTGATCCTCCTGCTACAGTCTCCTGAGCGCAGGGATTACAAGTGTGTGACACCATGCCCTGCAGGGCTATGTATTTTAAAGCAAGGTGTATTCTAAATTGACTTGTGTTAGAAAAATAACTTTAAAGATACTTTATTTTGACTTAATTGTGGCAAAATGAATACTACTAACCACAAAGTCAGGATGACAAACATTTGCAGATCTTGTGACCCTGGGCCGGTTACTGTTCCTAGAACCCAGTTTTAAAAAATGTTCTTCGCAAACCTTTCCCTCACTCAGCAGCCAGGACAGAGGGAGCATGAGTGTAGACTCTAGGTGACAGACTTGCCATAGCTGAGACACTGGGTAGGACATAGCGCAGGAAGACTGGTTACTTCACCCTCCAGCCCGGTGCAGCAGCCGAGGGCCCCGCCCACCCGCTCAGCTCCACTCTCCTCGCTTTTCTGGAAACGGCGCGCACCTCCCGACACTGCCCAGTGTGTGGCGGCTCTCGGGTCCAGGGCTAAGGAACATAGCCCACGCCATACGGCCAGGGCCATGCGGAGCCGGGCTCCACCTTTCAAGACTGTTCTGCCCCCGTTCCCTCAGGTGGCGTTTCTGTTCGCAGGTTGCATCCCTCAAACGCCACGGCACCTACTTAACTGGAAAGACAAAAGGCCACCATCCCGTGCTCTGATCTACCTTCGGAACGCGCTCTCTCTGGAAACCGGTCTCGGGAAAACCCCGGTGAACTCGAACTGGCGTTGGCAGCAAGCTGGGCAGAGGAAACCTAGTAAGTATAACCGCCACCCAAGAAAACGTGCGCACGCGTCACCAACACAGCGGGACTCAACGCCACGGATAGGGACCAGGAACCTTCCCGTCCCCCGCAGCACTGCGGCGAGCGAGACCGAAGGCCCTGCCAGCCAAGCCGGTTCCGGCGCACGTGCAGGCTCCCATCAGGCCCTGCGGCCGCCCGCCGCACCCTGGGAAGGCGTCTGACAGCCTGGTCCTCGCGCCTTCTGCGGTGGCCAGGTCCCAGGCACTGCGCATCCAGGCTCCGCGGCAGCGGCTCCCATTCGTCGTGTCCCAGGGCGCCTCCCTCCACGCGCTACCAGCCCTATGGCACAGAGCACAGACAGCCCTAGAGCTCAAGGAGCACCGGGAGGGCGCCACTTTTCCCCTAATTCCGTGCGAGGAAGGCGCGGAGGCGACGCATGCGCAGAAGCGCTACCTTTGAGGTCCGGGGCTGATGACGTCACGGGGTTGCCTACTTTCCCAAGGGACTGGCGGCTTCGCTGGACCCCGGAGGCTGCTTCTCCACTTCCGGGAGGGTGACCCGGCTGCCACTGTGGCCCGCTGGTGGTGGTCACTTTTAATCAGTGCCTCCTTGGAGGAGTTGGCGTTTTACTAAATGCAGGTTTCACAGTCCGGGACATTGTGGGAATAATGGGAAATCTTGAATGTGGGCGTGTAGTGTTTTAATTTTTTTAGTTTGGATAGATGGTGTTGCAGTTATGCAATACATTTGTTTTAGTGCATTTTAAAGCATGAAAAGTCTCTGTTGTATTTATTTCATTTTATTCTTGAGGCAGGGTCTTACTTTGTAGATCAGGCTGGCCCTGAACTTTCTGTGTAGTCCAGGTTGGCCTCAAACTAGCAGGGATCCTCCTGCCCCAGCCTCCTGAGTGCCAGGATTACAGGTGTGCACCACCATGTTCAGCTCAAAGTCTCAGTTATGGTTTTTGTCTGGCTATCCTCATGCAGTCATGGAGGCAACTGAATCTAGTGTTTGTGATTGGTTCGTTGTCAGAGCTGAGATTGGCAATGTGAGTGCTGCACCCCACTAGGGGCAGGGGCCAGCATACACTATAAGGGAGGGAGGGAGGCGTGCTTTTCACTTTTACTCTTTTCACTCTTGTTGCTTGTGGCCTCCACGAAAAGCTCTCCCTCAGCCTGGTCACTTAGAGCCAGCTGAGTATAGACTGAAACTGTGAGCTCAATAAACATTTCCTTCTTTCATAGAGTGTCAAGTATTTTTTCTCAGCAATAATAGAAAAGTAACCAAAGCAGTCCTCTATTTAAAATGTATTAAGAACCAGGAAAGCAATGTTAATTGATACATTAAAAAAGTCTTCTCACCCACTAGAGCACCATCAATGGACTGAAGCTATCTTTGTAGGATAAATTTCTCTGGTAAACTCTGAACAAAAACAGTAGGGTTTATTTAATAGGGTAGGTGCACTCCACAGTCCTTGGGCCAATTTACACCAGTCTCTTGATAATTATTTGCCAGGACTCTGAGCCTCACCAAACCCATCTGTTTTTCAAATCTGTTGGTTGGTTTTTCTTTTGTTGTTAGACCCAAAGTTTGCCTTTCCTTCCCTAGTTTTGGCTGCAAACTAAACAGGTTCTGCCAGGGGTTTCTCAGAGCTGCCACCACTGCTGTTCCTGTGGGTACAGTGATGCATTCCTCTAATCCAGCACTTAGGGAGGCCGAGACAGGAAGATTTCAAGTTCAAGCCTTGCTTGGGAAACTTAAAAATTGGTGAGATTCTATCTAAAAAAAAAAGTTTGGGGATGTATCTCAGTGTGAAGACTGAATTCAATCCCAAATACTGAAACACAAACATGAGCAAAATTTCCTCTAGGTCAGGGGTTTTCATCCCTGGACCACAGTGGTACCAGTTTCACTCTATGGCCTGTTAGGAAATGGGGGGCAGCCAGGAGGTGGTGCACACCTGTAGTCCCAGTGCTCAGGAGGAGGCTGAGGCAGGACTGCTGTGAGTTTGAGGCGGCCAGCCTGGGATACATAGTGAGTTTGAGGCTAGCCTGAACTACATAGCAAGACCCTGTCTCAAGAAACAAAACAGCCCTCTCCCACACACAAACTGGGGTGCACAGCAGGCAGGAAGAGGCTTCACCCTTCCGAAGTTACTGCTCCCCACCTCTGATTGCCACTGTGGTCTGCTCAGCAGAGGGACCCAGTTCTCAGGCCCAGCTGTGGTCCAGCTGGGAACATCATGCCCACTGGAGCCATGGCAGACACTAGCACAGCAAGTGGCTGCAAATCCAGAGAAGTGCTGATCCACAGTCCACAGACTGTACCAGCTTGCGGATCAGATCAGAGCCCTCTAGGTGATGGTAGCAACCTGGCACAGACCTTCTCCTGGCGAGTGTGTCTGTGCAGGTTGTGACCCAGCCCACACGTGGCAGCCCTCATTTCTCTCCCGGCTTCCACGATACCTGGCTCCTCACTGCACTTCCCCAGTTATTCTGGCTCAGCTGTCAGGCCACCTCTGGCCAAAAGGAAGATGAAACAGAGTTCACTGGAGAACCTTTTTTTTTCCTTTTGAGACAGGGTCTTGCTGTGCAGTTCAGGCTGGCCTTGAGCTCATTGTGTAGCCCAGGCTGGTCCTGAACTCCCAACTGTCCTCTTGCCTCAGCCTCCTGTGTGCTGGGATTACAGGCATGTGCCATGCCCAGCTTGGAGAACCTTTTTGAAAATGGGGAAAAACATGATGAGACAGTAGAAGACTCTTGACTGACAACAGAGCTACAGAAAACAAAGTAAGAACGCTGATTAAATTCTGTGCTGAGTGAAGCAGGTGGCTGGCATTCTCCACTGCTGCTGCCACCAGCCAGTTCACTACCTGGTGTGACTCCCATTTGCAGATTGTTTGCTAGTTAGCATTTGGTGCAGGCTTGTTTTTCTTGTATCTCTGTGGCAGTGCTGCTCTGTGATTTGTTACCGTGGTTCTTTCATTAGATTTTAGGATGAGGGTAATACTGGCCTCATTAAACAAGTTGGGCAATACAACTCTTGGAAATACTTTGTGAGAAGTTGGTATTTGTACACCAGTCGAAGCAGAACCATCTTTAACACTGCATTACCAAAAAAAAAAAAAAGTACAAATCTCAGACAGGTGTGGTGGTGTACACCTGTAATCCCAGTACACTGGGAGGCTGAGGCAGGAGGATCACAAGTTCCAGTCCCACCTGCATGACTCACCAAGACTGTCTTGAAAAACAAAGAGTTAGGCCATGGCTCATCGTGAAGGCCCCTGGTTCAATCTCTGGTACCCAAACACAAAAACAAAAGACAGCTTTTATTGGGCAGGGGTAGAAGTCTTGATGTGAAAATCATGTGGGTGACCAGAAGCACCGGGATGTGATACAGGGCAGTGTCCCAGGGTCAGCACCCAAGCCGCGGCTGCTCTGGGTGGGTGCAGGCGCAGGGTCCCTGGTTGTCCTGGTGTTGAAGTCCGCACCTCCGGAGGCTTGGACCTTGGCTGGATTCGGACGTAGTCATGGCAGATGCCAGCAGCACAGGTGCAGACAGGACAGTGCGGAGACCAGGACCAGTGTCCTTCACACGGGGACCCTGGAGACAGCTACGTGCTGCTGCCAGGTGCAGCGGGGGAGGCCGGTGCTGGTGTGGCTTCGGCATGCGCAGGTGCCCGGCACCAGGCCAAGGCTCACCCGCGCCTCCCCTGCACCTTGCCATGGACCGAGAAGACCCTGCTAGAGGCCGCACCACCCTGGGAACAACGCGCTGGCATTGGGGACGTGGGACGCTGGCACTGGCGTGGTGCGCACTCCTGGTTGAACCTCGCGTTCCTGGTCAGAGGGCCTCGGGCGTTCCTCAGATGACACCTGGGTTGCCGCCCTGCCTGGGTCTAATGAGAACTTCAGTGCTGCGAAGGAAAGCCGGCCGAGCATGCCAGAGCTTCAGGCCCAGCAGCCACCAGGTGCGGTGGTGCAGCACTCCGCGCGAGGCTGAGGCGGGTAGATCTTGTCTGAAACCAACCTGGACAACTTAGTGAAATCGTTTCAAGATTAAAACAAGAAAACCCAGAAAGCGCACGTGTATGTTTGTGGGGTGGAGGTGGCACAGTGAGAAGGTCCCAGTTCAATCCCCAGTACTGAAAAAAACTAAAACAAAAAGCCAAAACCACAACTGAGCTGTCTTTTATCGCACCGAGGAGCAACTGTGGCACCGGCCTTTGAGCCCCGGGTCACTCGGGGCAGGCTATGCTGGTCGGCACTACCATGGCGCCCAGGGCAGGCAGGCAGGTAGGCAGGCAGGGTGCAGCGGGCCAGCTGGGAAGCCGGCGACGCGGCTGTGGCTGGTGGCGCCGGGGTGGGGCCCGCGGGCCGCCTCAGTAGGAGTTGAGCGCCTGCTTGGAGCGGCGCTTCATGTGCAGGCGCTCGTGGCGCAGGAGCCCGCAGTTCTGCCCAAAGCTCTTGGCGCAGTAGCGGCAGCGCAGCGCGCGGTCCTGCGGGAGGTCGCGGCGGCGCGCACCAGGCCTGTCCCCGTGCCCGCTGTCCTTGGCGTCCCCGGGGTCCTTGGCGTCCCCGTCCCCTGGCCGCAGGTGCGCTCGGCGATGCGCTAGCAGGTGTGACGCCAGCCGGAAGCTGCGCCCGCAGGCGCCACAGCGGTGCGGCCGGGGAGCCTCATGCGTCCCGCGGTGCCCGGTCGCACTGTCGCTGTCTCCGCTGCGCAGGTGACGCACGAAGTTGACCCGCCAGCGGAAGGCCTTGCCACAGCGTGGGCACACGTATGCCTTAGCCTGGGCCCCGCGCGAGGCCGTGCCACGCTCCTCCTCGTCGCCGGAACCTGACAGAACGATCTCTATGGTCACCTCCTCCTCCAGGCCATCCTCCAGGGGTGCTGGGCTGGGCACGGCTGCAGAGACCGGGTACGGTGTGTCAGGGCCACCAGGGACGTCGTTGGGCGCGCGCACCACGACCAAGGCCAGTATCTTTCAGCTCACATCCCTCCAGCACCTCCGGGCCATGCGTGCCCTGACCAGGGAAGAGCCCCAGCAGGCTCCAGATAGGCAGCCCTCCCTCTACTCACACGGCCTCACCACGCACACCAAGGCGACTGAGGGGCTGACATGGTAACAGGGTCTGCTGTTGTGCCCCGCGTCCCCTCAACGCTCACCACACAATGGGAGCCGCTCAGCCCTGGATCTGCTGACCCTGAGCAAAGGTTTTGACTCCACTAGCTGGCGCCCTCCTCGGGACTTGGGTAAGGGCTCCGGGACAGGGAAGGAGGTGTGGAGCTGGGCCAAAGGCAGCTCAGAGGCCTGAAGACCTTGGGACTGGGCTCCGGCAAGGCAGGCAGCCAGCTCGCAGTGGGGAAAACGCCAGGGGGCCGGGGTCTGGCAGCCTCCTGGGGGACAGGTGTGCACGGAGGGCCTCGGGGCTCTTGGTGGCAGCGGCGAGCTTGGTTCTTGTGACCACTGTGTCTGGCAGAAGGGTCCCTCCCTGAGGAGCCTGATGGTGTCGCTTGTGTCCTCCTAAGGACAGCAAGGACTGTATGGTGCACACGGTGCTTCTTGCATGGAGCACACTGGGGTCTGGTCATGGGGACCCAGCATGTGAGGCAGTCGGGGGAGGCGCTAAGACCCGGGGAGCTCACTGGCCCATACTGGCCAGTGAGGACTCTGCTCGGGGCTGGCCATCCTGAGTGTGCGCACAGCAAGTGCTCTGCCTGGCTCCTCTCCTGCTGCTTAGAGGGGGTTGTGGGGGAGAAAGGCTGAGCGCCAAGCTGTCACACAAAGGAAACAGGACTCAAGATCAGCACATCCTTGCCACGCCAGTCTGTCGACATTGTGAGGGAACCCCAAGGGGACAGCTCTGGCTGAGGTGCAGCCTGCGGCAAGGTCATCCTCTGGCAGGCAACAGTGGTAGGGAAGATCACACCGCCAGACAGGAAGTGGAGAGCAGCCTTTGACCCCCGAGACTCTGGTCCTCCCTTGTGCTCACGTCTTCAGGGCTCTGCACCCACATTGCCAGGCTGGGACCACAGCACTGTCCACATGGGGGAGGGAGGCACTGCCAGACAGTGCCCTGGGACCCAGGAGGGCGCAGGACAGGCACGCGCACCTCCAGCCTCCTCACCTCCTGCATCTGCCCCGCTGGGGTCCTAGACTCACCCTCATAGTTCCTGGGGCCAAGGCAGCAATAGAATTGCTCACGTGCAGTGAGGCAGGGCATCTGGCCTGGCCCCTGCCCACCCCCAGGCTGGGGGTGTTGCAGGGACTCGGGAGGTGGTCCCGGGTGATGGTGCTGCCCCGTGCAGCTGAGATGGGCTCTGCCATGGAGCCCTCTGCCGGGTTGCCCTGTCTCTCCTGCACTGCCTGGGCCTTCTGACAACCCCTGACCTTGAACCAGAATCTGGGGCCAGGCCATTCTGTTACACAGATGTCAAGAGCCCCATCTCTAGGCTGCAGGAGGCCCACTGTGCACTGTCAGAGGTGGCCGAGGGGACGCCCAGGCTTTCCGGCCTTGGACATCTCTGTGACACGCAGGCTCTGCACAGGTTCCGGGGATATGGGTCTGCAGCATGGTAGAACTGGGCTTGGTACCAAGAGCGCCTCGACCTTGGGGGTGCTAAATCCATGATGCTTTGGTCTCTGCCTTGGAGGATGACTTGATCAGACAACTCAGCCCACACCATGGCCATCCCTCCCGGTACAGCAGCTTGGCCTGCACTCACCATGCTCCTGGCAGGGCTGCAGCAGTGTCTTTCCTCGCCCTCCTAGGATGAGCAGGAAGCAGATGGCCTGGCCTGGGTGACAGCACTCGGCCCCATTGACACACACACACACACACACACACACACACACACACACCACATACACACCTGCTCATGACCACATACCCCTGTGTCCTTGCACCCCGGCCAGCGCCCTCACCTGGGCAGCTGCTCTGCGCGAGCACGGGTAAGGGGCAGGTCTGGACCTCGGGCACCTGCAGCTCCTCCGCCGGGAATGGCTGCACACTGGGGAAGTCTTCCCAAGAAGAAGAGGACAGGGTGTTGTGCGTGAAGGGCAGGGGACCTGGCCACAGGGGCAGCAGGAGGCCCACCCAGCAGGTCTCTGGTGGCCTCACGGGACAGGAGCCTTGGCAGCAGGGAGCAGGCTGCTCCTGGATGAGGTGAGCCATGGAATCCGGGACAGTGTGAGAGCAGGGGCACCCTCCCCCTTGGGTTTCCCACTCACCCACGGAGGGGGCCTGGGGCGCCTCCCTGTCCTGCAGGTCCAGCAGCTCTGGGACCCGGGGCTCGCTGTCCTCCCCTGGCGAGAGGTCTGCCTGGGCTTCGGGATCGTCTGCGCAGAGAAGGATGGACACACCTGGTTGGCTGTGGGCTCTAAGGACAGGGACAGCAAGCACAGGGAAGGGCCTTGCCTCGCCTGGCACTATGGAAAGCAGTGGGCCCTAAGGAGACAGCAGGCCAGCAGGAAGGTGCTGGACGTGGCTGAGGGACAGGGTGGGCCATGTGGAGCCAAGGGGCGGAGCCCAGGAGGAGCCGAGGGGTGGGGCAGTCCCTCAGGGGCGGGGCGTGAGAGCCTGGGTGGAGCCGAGGGGCGGGGCATGGCAGGGGGTCTGGGTGGAGCCCAGCGGCGGCCGAAGCCAGGTCCCGGGTGTGCTGCAGGAGCTGGGAGAAGAGACACGACACCTCCACCACGCTGCTTGGGGGACGCTGCCCTCCTTTGCAGAGCAGTGGGCCGTGCCCTGGCAAGCACGGCTGAGGGCTCGGTGCTGCTCTCCAGGCCCGGGGTGGGGCCTCACCCGGGGACACCGAGACCCCGCAGTCCTCGCCAATGATGAACTCCCCGTAGAAGCCGGTCTGCGCGGGGTCCAGGAGGGACCAATCCTCCTCAGAGAAGCACAGGATCATGTCCTTGAACGGGGACGCGCGTGTCTGCAAGCACAGGGCACAGGCTGGGCTCGGCCGGCTGGGCCTGGGCTCTGCGTGGGCCCGGCGGGCAGAGCAGTCTCCACCGGCCAGGACTCCGGCCCCGAGGACGGAGCTCCACACCCACGCAGCCCCCACGGCCTCGCGATAAAGGCGCGCCCTCCCCGGGCAGGACAAACCCGAGGGCCAACTCGAGCAGACGCCCGGGGCTCTTCTGTGCTGAAAACCACTGCGCCAAAGCCGGCTCTCGATCAAACGAACTGGGCAGCAGGCGAGGGCCGGGGGAGTGGGGAGGGACCGCCTGGGCCCAGGGCGTGCACCCGAGACACCCCGGAGGCTTGCTGCCCACTACCCGCACAACAGGTCGCAGGCCCCCAGTCGGCATCGTGCTCGGTGAAGCCAGCGCCCCCACCCCCACTAATTTGAAGGGCAACGCCGCGGCAGAACCCAACCGATTCACCTCCGGAAAAATGAAGGCAAAAAAGAACATCTGAAAAGCAGCCACAGGAAAATCACATGTCCCTAAGGAGGTCAAAGTGAATTGACAGCAGCACTCTCGCCAGAAGCCACGGAGGCCAGACAGAAATGGCCCAAGAGCCCAGTGTGGTAGTGTGTGACAGTGATCCCAGTACTTAGAAGGCTGAGGCTGGGGGACTGTAGCAGTTTGTGAGCAGCCTGGGCTTCACTGTGGGTTCAAGGCATATGGGGACCGTGTCTCAAAAAACCAACCGACCATAAAAAGATGTATTTCTATACAATGGAGTACTACTCAGCCATAAAGAAGGATGAACTGGAGACTTTGATAAGTAAATGATGGGGGAGGTGACCATACTCATAAGTGAAATAAATCAGACACACATGTGTAAGCATCATATTGTCTCACTAGTGTGAGGTATATGAATACTACTGATTTCTCTGAGTTCACTTAAGATAAAGATTTGTGCTGGTAGTGTTTGGATAACTAAATGCAGGTGGCCCGTGCTCTGGATAAATGATTTGGGGATGATAATGAGCAAGGTGTGTACCAAGGTGTGTTGCCCCGATTGATGTGTTTTGAAAATTTTTTTTCTCGTCTCTTTGAAATAAAATGGATTAAAAAAAAAACCTAAAAACCAAACAAACAAACAAAAAAAGGAAAAAGAAAGAAAAGAAATGGTAGTTCGGAGAACTGTCAGCTCAGACCCCGTGTCTGCTGGAACTGTCCTTCAGGGGAGAGAGGGAAGTAAGACACCCTCAGATGAAGATAAGCAAGTCCATCTGTCTCCAGCAGAGAGAACAATTGAGAATGGCTGGGAGCCTCGGCAGGATCAGACTAGCTCCAGGCCTGGCAAATCGGTGAGACCCTGTGTCAACATTTTAATTAAAAAAAAAAATCTGTGGGGTTCGCAACCGGATTCAGTCCTCAGCACTGTAGACAAAGCAAAGCAAGCAGTTCCCAAACTCCACCCCTCAGTGCAGCACCTGTTATCTAAAAGAACCTCACTTCAGTAAGTCGGACACATGCATACATATTGCATGTACAGGTACAAATTTCCTATGTGATCATTATGGACAACTAAAAATTTTCCAACAAACAAATCTCACTTTTCATGTCTAATCACGTAGTAAGTTGTATTGTAAAATCCTTAAAAGAAGCTGGATTGACACCAGGGGCAGAGGGCGCGTATCACCACAAAGGGGTCTGTTGGGAAGGCAGGCGCCTAAGGCATCAGGCCCCCGAAGGGAGCTGCATAGTGCATACGCCAAAGCAGTGAGGCTGAGAAGAAACAGACATGTGACTCCGAGTTGGTAACTCCATGCTCTTGCAACCAGAGAGACAACAAGTGGACAGGGGGCCAGCGCCGGAATTAACAGCCCTAAAATACTCACTTTAGGGAAGGAGGGAGTCTGAGCTCCATATACTCCCAACCCAAGAACCTAAAAAAGAAGAGTACAATAAACCCGAAGCATGCAGAACCCAGACGACAGAGAAAGGATAGAAATCAATGCAACTGGGACACAAAATGACCTGTAGCAACACTGACAAAGAGCAAGAGTGAGAAAGCACAAATGTCCCACCTTGGGGATAATCCGAGATTACCCCACAGACCCTGCACATACAAGAAGGATCATAGAGCATCACTGCAGATAACTACACACACGCATTCACCAGCTGACAGGAAACCAGGCAACTATAAAACCCTCCCATAAGGAAACAGCGCCTTAGCCTCAGAACCCGTGAGGAAACTCAATCTAACCCTCAACCCCGGCCGTCACATCTCTAAGTCACAGGCCCAGCCAGCAGTGATTCTGCAGGACCCTGGCCAACAAGCCAGAGGGCAGGAACCTCCCACCTGCCTTAGGAAGCCAGAGCTGCTGATGCGCAAACCAGAGAGTGTAAACCACAGGACTATGACCTTGAAGACAGACAGACACCGATCCCCTAACAGGCTAAGAGCAAGGAGCCCAGAAGGCGGGAGTTGGGGAAAGCACGAAAGGCTAGGGCAGGGCCTAAGTCCAGCCAGCACCCACCGTGGGAGACTGAAGAAGGCTCATGCACCTGCCAGCTGACGGGGCAGCATCACAGAGCTCAACACTCACACGGCGACGGTGACGCCACACAGACACCCAGGGAAGGGGCTTTCTCTCCCCATGAAGAGAGCTGAGAAAACAGCAGAGTACTCAGTGGCGCAACTTGGCGTGACTATGTCCAAAAGCAAAGCAAGACAGAGAAACTCAGGGGGCTCTGCTCACAACAATCCCATGTGAACTTATAAACGAATTCAGAAAGGAAAGAAAAAATACAGAACAAACAAAACCCACCTGTAACTCCAGCACCTTGGAGGCTGAGGCAAGAGGGTCACCTCGAATTTGAAGCCAGCCTGGGCTCCATAGTGAGCTCAAGGCCAGCCTGAACTATAAGCAAGTGTCTCAAAAAACCAACCAAACAAAAATCCAATTTAACTTTTATATATTAGAAACACTATATTGACATCAAAATTAAAAATAAGGCAGGGATATGGCTGAATGACCCACTGCCTGCCTGGCAAGCACAGCTTCCTGAGTTCAATTCCCAGTACAAAAACCCAAAAAAGGCCGGGTGCTAGCTCAACAACAGAGCTAGAGCCCAGCATGAGCAAGGCCCAGGTCTGACTCCCAGCATCCCCCAAATAAGAAAATAAATAAAGCAAATGAGCTAAAGTAATTTTGAAGAACAATAAATGGCAGGAATTGGCCTACCTAATTTCCTTTGTTTTCTTTTGGGCACTGGCAACACCTCCAACCTTCTACGACTTATGAGGGGGTCTCACTAAGTCACTAACTCACCTAGGATGAGCTCCAATTTGTGATCTGCCAGCCTCAGCCTCCCAGAGTGCTGAGGTTACAGATGTGCACTGCCATGCCAGCACAAGGAAGATTTATTTGCCACATATTTTATTACTGATAAAAAAAATTCAAGTGGTATCTGCATTGTTTCTTACAACTATGTGTTTATCGAGTTATCTAAGAATGACAAGGTTTAACAGTATGTTCAGCACTTGAGGGGTATGAGCACCCAGTGGACTTCTGGGGGCAGCTCCTTAAGCAAAGGACTCCACCTCTGCAAAATGGAGGAGCCCCTGACTATGCCGGCCTCTCCTGTGGTGCAGTGAGGAGAGGGGAGGAGCAGGGGAGGGAAGAAGAGGGGCAGGCTCACTCTTGCTGCGCTGCTGCCTGCTGACTGGGAGTGGCCACATCTGGACAGTGGTGAGCCTGTGACAGTGAGCACCACATGCTCTGTGGAGCTCCAGGATCCGAGCTGCGTTGCAGGGCAACAGAACCTGGGCCCTCACAGGCCCCCCCTGCCAGTGGTCTGGGGCCGCCTCCCCCTTCCGAGTCGGTCCTTGGCACAGCCCCCTCACAGCTCTGCAATTCTGTCACCCAGGATGCCCAAGGGACACTCACCGCGGGCAGTGGGAAGGCAGTCATCTGCTGCGCGTCCGCCAGAAGGCACGTGTCCTGCGAAGCTGCAAGAGACAGACGTGCGCGCCTGAGTGTCCCGCCAGCAGAAAGTGTTGGGAGCCCTACCTTAGCCCGCCTGCACAGGGGAAGCTGAGGCAGGAAGGCTCTCTGGAGCTCAGGGCTTTGAGCACAGTCACCCCTGTCAAAAAAAAAAGTAAACAAGACGGGCATGGCATGTACACCTGTGATCCCAGCACTCTGGAGGCTGAGGCAGGAGTCCTGTGAGTTCAAGGCCAGCCTGGACTACATAATGAGACCCTATCTCAACAAACACACAACAAAAGAGAAAGGAAGAAAAAAAAAAAGCAAAGCACAAAAGTGAGGCTGCTGGCAGTGGGACCCACTGTGGGGCTGGCGCCATGTGGATTTACTTTCAGGTATAAACTCCCGACAGCTGGGTTATCCATATGAGGGCAAGGGCAGGGGAGCCAGGCTGCCACCCCCCAGGTCCAGAACACAGTGTGGGGCTCCCCATGTGTGCTGAAGAGGGCTGGCAGCGCTTCAGTCTTAGACCGAAAGCCACACTTGGGGCGCAGCAGCCCTGTTCCCAGCGGCCACCGACCAACCTAAGCATGCACTGCAAGGAAGGTGTGGTGTCCACACACGGTGGAATACTACGTGGTCTGCAACAAGATGGCTCTTGTCACTCCTGTGCGAGGGCACAGAGACAAGCACTTCAGGACTGCTCCCGAGCGGGACCTGGAGTCCAGCGAGGATGGGGAGATGGAAAGGCGGCTATTGGAGTCCAAGAGGGTGACTCAGAGCTCCGCGTGGCCCAGAGTGGTCGACAGCCCGCTATGCGCAGGCAGCTGCTAACAGCAGAGTGCACTTTTGCTGCAGAACGGAGTAATGGGAGCACGTTAACGGGACTCACTTCGCTGCCTGCCAAAGGACCACTCTAGGTAGTGCGTCTGAAACACAGGCGCCTTCTACACGCCAGTTAGAAAGAGAGATCTGGGGCTGGGGGCGGAGCCTTTGGTGCCGGCATCTGTGTGGCCCAGCTTCGAGCTTGGAGCGCGGGGTCGCGCACCCACGGCTCGGCTTGCAGGTCCACTAGACAGGGCGGAAGGCACAGCACACCCTCTCCCTCCTGGGGCGGGGGACCCAACCCATGGGCTCCGAGTGTTACAGTGCAGCTGCCCACGGGTGACCTTCAGGGTCCTGGACTTTGCATCCTGCTGGCACGCTGCCTACCCCGTGAGAAACCCGCACTGCCCCACATGTGGATACTCCCTGCTCAAACTGGACACTGCCCCAAGCCCTCAGTGCCGGCCCCAGGGTCCCTGCAGTCCCCTCTGCACCCAAACCGCACCACACAGCTACCTCGGGTGAAGTTCACAAGGGCAGGCATGCTGCGAGAAGCCTCTGCAGGGCCTCTTGCAGCATGCCTGCCCTGAATACTGTCCAGGCCAGGTGGTGCCCTTGCACTCTGGGAGGATGAGACAGGAGGATGGCAAGTTTGAGCCCTGCCTGGACAAGGGCACAAGGCGCTACTCACTATGCAATAGAGGGCCCCAAAGCATAGCTACTAGTGGAGGCGTAGCTCACTGAGCCCGCCTGGGGGTGGATCACCAGCACCACAAAGTACATAAGAGCAAAATTAAAAAAGGAAGTGGCCAGCCCAGTTGAGCTTGCTGGGAGGCTGGAGCCTCGTAACCTGGAGTGACCTTGCCATGGTCTGTGTCCCGTCCTGACTTCTGAGGAGGTGACACAGGCACTGGACATGAGGGGCTGGTTTGGCAGGGCATACAGGGAAACTGGGCAGGCTTTTCTCCCTGCCTGAAGCTTCTTACACACTGTGCACAGACTTCTGTCCACACAGGGGCCAGGGACAGATCCCAAGGGCCTCAGAGGACTTGGGTGGGGTCTACCCCCACACCTGCATTCACTGGCCCAGGCTTCCCCAGCACTGAACACCCCACACCCCCTTCCCATAGCCTCCAGCAACCAGAGCTGAGTCACAGCTGGATCCACTTGTGCCCTGTATGCAAATATCCTGCCCTCCACACCTCTGAGCACTCCAGGCTGGAGCAACGCCCTGGATACCAAGGGAGAAGCAGGCCCTCAGCCCCAAAAGATCCGGAAAGTGCAGCTACTGTCTCCATTAGACAGGAATAAAGCAAGGCTGAGACCTCACAGAGCTCACTAAATTGGCCTGGATGGGCTCAAAGCTGTGATCTTCCTGCCTCAGTCTCCCAAGCAGCTGGGATTTTAGGCCTGAGCTACCAGGCCATGCTGGCTTAGGGAATTTAAAAGCCAGCAGAGTCATCCCTACCAAACTCAAGGTCAGGCTTATCTGGTGATGAAGCCAGTGGTCTGGTACACTTTGTGTGGATGTTCAAACCACATCTGGGCCCTCCTGGCCAGGAACTCACTGCACCTCCACAGCACTGGTGGATCTGAGGATCTAGGGGAGCAGGGGCTGCTCAGGCTCAGCAAGGACCCAGACCCATGCCGAAGAGGACCTGAGGGTACAGACACATGCACACACCCAAATCCCCTCTGGGTGACAGAGGGGAGGGGCAGGAAACAAATCCAGCTCATCAGGGACAGAAGCAAATGCTAATGCAGCCACCAGCAGATTAGACCCGCCCAGCCTGCAGGCCAGCGCCCCCTCCCACTCTGTCCCTGGCCCTTGCAATACCTGGGCCCTCGAAGAGCTGGCTGGGAGACCGGCTGAGGAGGCCCAGGCCGGGTGCGAGGGCCACAGGCTGGGCATCCTGGCTCTTTGCAGGGTCGCTGAGGACATCCAAGGGCAGGCAGTGCTGCTCCTGGCCTAGGTCAGGAGGCCCGTCCCCGTCGTCAATCACCACGGGGTCCTCGCAGTGCTTGCGCTGCAGTACCCACGGAGAGAGTGGTTCAGGCTACAGAGGGACCCAGGCAGGGCCAGGCCTGTGGGCCACCCTGGCTCTGCTGGACTCTAGACAGGGCTACCCGAGGGGCCACACCGCACCCAAGCTACAGCCTTTAGAGAGTGGCACTGGCTTCCCTAAGAAACCAAACTAGCCCGGGCATAATCAAGGTTGGGCGGCTCAAGGTGCAGGTCACATCTCGGCCATGCGAGGGACCACAGGATGGAGGAGCTCGCAGTTCCTCCCCGGCCTCCCTCTGACCCTGCTCACCCACTGCCATGGTCTCCCTGGCTCGCGCTCCAGGGCCTCGACTGCAGCCACAGCCTGCTCGCCACTCTCGGGCTCCTGGGCGCGCACCCAGGCCTGCACCTCGCGTGGCAGGATGGCCAGGAACTGCTCCAGGACCAGCAGCTCCAGGATCTGCTCCTTGGTGTGGCGTTCCAGCCGCAACCACCCGCGGCACAGGTCCCACAGTCGGTGCAGTGCCTCTCGGGGGCCAGCTGCCTCCTGGTAGCGGAAGCGGCGGAACAGGCGACGTGAGGACTCAGGGCTGGGGGGTTCTCCAGGTGCACCGGCCTTCTCTTCAGGGGGGCTCCTCATCTTCCGGGGCTCCTCACTCTCTTGGGGGGCCAGCACGCGGGGGCACAGGGCTGTGGGCATGATGGGGTTTGATGGGGGTCAGCGGCAGGAGACGACCCTATTTCCAAACAGAAATCACTGGCTTCAACGCTGTGCACTCCTGCAGGTGCTTCTGGGCAGTGCCGGCCCGAGTGGCGGGGGACAGGTCAGCAGTGTGGTGTGGATGGCCCACACATGCAACCCACGAGCCCTCCCGCCAGGGCACTCCTGCAGTCTCCCCTGGACTGCGGTGTCCCTGCACGCAGGGAGAGGCAGCTGAGGCTCATGGTACCTGTGGGGGCCCAGGGCCTCGGGAGACCCCAGACTGGCAGATGCACTGGGCAGGCCACGGTCCTCTGGCTTCCAAACTGACGTCCCCACCCCGGCGCTGAAACCTTTATCAAATTAGCTGGAAGAGCAAGGACAGGTGCATGGGTAGAGTTGCACAGCACATAGGGGACAGACCTTGCCGGTAGCGCAGGATGGGTTGGGACTGTCTCAAGATAGCTGCACCCAGGTCAACAAGCAGAAACCAAAGCACATTGGTTGAAACCGCCGGTGCCTCCAGAAAAGCCCAACTCGGTTGAACCGCTGAGAAAAAAATCCTCGGCATGCCTTTATTTTCATTCATTTGCAGTACTGAGGATTGAACCCAGGATCTTCACACTGAGCTACAAACCTAGACTTCAATTTTCACGAGACCGTCTTGCTAGGTCACTGAGTTGCCCAGGCTGTGCCCGAACTATCGATCTTCCTGCCTCAGCCTCCCAGAACGCTGGCTGGGATGACGGCGCGCCACCACCCCTGTCTTAATCACACGTTTAAAAATAACCTTGACCTTCAACCCGGTTTCCAGCAACCACTCTTCGCAGCCCTGCCCTGTCAGAAGAGGGCCACTCGGCGACCCCTGACACCACGGGCCTCCGAGCAGTCGGCAGACACCCAGCAACGCCGCCGGGGCTGCGGTCCACAACCCACACCCCGGCCGCGGGGCGCTGCAGGGCCGCGGGCTCGGAGCCCCGCGCGCGCCCGCCTGGACAGGTTCCAGCAGCAGCGCGGGAACCGCGGGGAGGCGGCGCAGGCCTCGCCCGCTCGCTCTGCAGGAAAAGTTGCAAAGCGGCCTCGGGCGAAGGTACCGGCGGGGAGCGCTCCGCGTCCGCGCGGGCCGGAGCGCGGGTCCGCCGGCGGCGTCGCCCTGACAGCCGGCCCGGGCCTGGGGTCCGAGCCCCCGGCCGGGCCCGCGCCGGTCTCCCCGGGCGCGCGACCGCGGCGTCGCCGGTCCCGGCCCGCGCAGAGCGGGGGCCCGGGGCGGGGCTTCCAGGCCCCAGGGAGGGGCGCGCGGGGGGCCGGTCGGCGGTTCCCGCTCCGCGCTCGCGGCCCGCGGCCCGCGCCGCCGCTGCTCGTCCTCCCGCGCTGCGGGGCTCGGGGCGCCGGGGACTCGCGCCCGGGCCGGGCGGCGGGGCGGCCACTCACCCTCTCCGCGGGCGCCTCGGGGCGCCAGGCCGGGCCGCGCGAGACCGAGCGGAGCGGAGCGGGCGAGGAGGAGCGGCGCCCGCGCCCCCCGGGACACTTCCTGCTCCGCTCTAGGACCGCGGAGGTCTCCGCGTCTCAGTGGTTCGCGCCGCCGGCCGCCGAGCCGGCGACACCCGACACCGACCCCGCGCCCGCCCCGCCCCCGGGCCTGCGCGCTCGCTCGCGGGCTCCTAGCCGGGAAGGGGCGGGAGCGGGCTGCCCGGTCCTGGAGCGACCGCCGTGCCGGCCGCCGCCGGGTCTCAGTCGGGGCGGAGCCTGGAGAGCGCGGCCCGGGCCAGGCACGTCCCGAGACGGCGGAGGGGGCACGCGTGTGGCACGGGCAGGGCCACCGACGGGCACCGGCCTGCTAGAGCCGCAGCGTGGGGTCACCCGCTCTCCCCCCTGCTCCATCAGTCCCAGGCGAACAGCAACCTCTGACCTCAGAGTCCTAGCCCTCACGTGTGGGATTGTGCAGTCACTCAGCAAACATGCACAGGGGTACAGGGCGAGCACTAGGCACCTCTGGGAGCTTCATCCCTGGCAGACACGTACAGCTGTGGGGAGGAGGCGTGTTGACAGCGGGGAAAGTGAGGTGGACGAGTGCACAGGGCAGGCCAAGTGGCTGAGCTGGAGGGGCCCTGGAGGCCGCAGGCTGTGTTCCGAGGCTGGGGCTTGAGGGTCCAGTGACTGCATGCACTTGGGTCACCGGATCGGCTGGGAGGGGGCACAGAACCTAGGATGCATTGGAAACCCCGAGAAGGGGGGGAGCATGAACAAGGCCTGATGTGTGTCAGTAGTGACAGGAAGATGCCTGATGGAGGGGCACCGGCGTTGGGGGGGGCACCCACCCACCCAGCCGGGGGGGCACCCACCCACCCAGCCGCGGAGGGGCAGGGGGAAGAGTGGGAAGGGCTGGGCGGCCTCTGAGATTGGCTACCGGCCTTCTAGTCCCAGCGGGGTCCTGCGTGGCGGGATCATCCTGGCATGCGGCTGTCACCGTGCACCTTTGCCGGGCAGAGCGCTTGCGCAGGCCCTGGCTACCGGGCCTGTGATCTTCTGCTTCACCAGATGTCCCCTGACCCAGCCCTTTTCCGGCCCACGCTGGACCTTCTTCGCAGCTGAGCGTGGCTCTGCCCTCTGGTGTCTGGGCTGTGGCCTCTGTGCTCTTCCAGAGCGGCGCCAGAACACAGTGTCCTGGAACTTTCCAGGGCCCCATGCTGCTCTCCTTAGTGGCCGTATTCATCCAGTCCTGACTGGGTGCAACGCTCCTTTTCCTGCCCCCCTTTATGTCCGCAGCCGTTGGAACTGCTGTGCAAAGGTATTTCACCGTGGTCGGGATTTGTGTCCTTGAGTGCTGAGGATGTGGAGCACTTTTCATACATACAGTGGCCGTTTGGAACCCCTCTTTGGAGAAGTATTGATTCAGATCGTTCTTAAATTGCATTCCGTGTTTCAAAGACGTTGAGTTTTTATGGAGTTCTTATTGCATTCTGGGTGTTAATCCCCTGTCAGGTGAAGAGCTGGCCTTGGTGTCCTCCCACCTTGGTAGGCCATCTCCTGGCTGCCATGCTTTGCAGGCTACGGTAAGCCCCTTGTCGATGTTGGCGTTTACGTCTTGTGTGTGCTTTAGGAGTCCTAGCCAGGATCATCGCCTGTGTGGTGGGGAACCCATGGCACAGGTGCTGCAGAGAGGTCTAAAAGGTTCACCATCTCTGCTATCTACATAGACTCACGCTATACTAAAGTCTTCTTGTTTCTTTTTTTGAGACAGGGGTCTCACTAGGTAGCCCAGCAGGCCGTGGACTAGTGCTGATCTTCCTGACTCAGCTTCCTGAGTGCTGAGATTATAGGTGTGTGCCACCATGCCCAGTTTATACTAAAGTCTAGATGTTTGAAGACTATGTTTTCCTCTAGCAGTTTTGGAATTTCAAGTCCTACAGGAAGGTTTTCAGGCATTTTGGGTTGCGAAGGGCCCAGTTTCAGTCTCCTGCTTGTGGCTCTCCAGTTTTCTGGCACCACTGTGGGCGAGGCTGTCCTGACTCCAGCCTGGGCCTGGCAGCCGGATGTGGACATGGGTTCTCAGGTGCCACGTTGGTCTGCATGCCATTGCTGGATGGCACCTCACTAGGAGTTTCAAGTCCAGCACTGCTGGTGGGACACTCATCTTACTGCGGTTACTGTGCAGAATAAGTTGCAGCAGGCCAGGAAGCCAGGTCCCTGCTGGAAGTCACTGCAGCTGGCAGAGCTGAGCCAGTGGGCCCTGGCCGTTGCCTGGGTTCAGCAGTGCTGTCTGGGGAGCCTGCTGCAGGGATTGCAGGAGCAAGAATGCTGCGGTTTGGGCCTGAATGCTGGAAGTCCTGGAGACAGGACATGGGGAAGCCAGTTTCCAGGTCAGGCTGGGGGCGATGGGGCTTGGTTTAGAAATGCCCAGCCTACGCGAGAAAGCATGCGGTAATGCACAGTGGAAGTCCCAGAGCAGGGCGGGGCAGGGCAGGACACGGAGAGGCGCTGGACGAAGGGCATGGGGTGGGAGCTGCTGCCTGGCTGGGACCTGCAGTGGTGCTGGAGGAGCAGTGAGGTGACCGTAGGTGGTATGGCTTCCAGAGCGTGGCAGCTGGGCAGAGAGCATGTGGGCATCAGTGGATTTGGCAGGAGGCCTCCTGAGCAGGTCAGCGCTTGTGGTGCGGCTGCTGGGCCAGGGCACTGTGGGAGAGAAGGGGCAGGAGTTAGGTCCTGAGGAGGGAAGGGACAGCTACAGAGGAGGGCGGGGTGGGGAGCCCAGGAGAACCCTGGCTTCCAACCTGGCCTGTGGCAGGGAAGACGGTACCCAGCGTGGTGGCTTATTCTGCAGGTCGGCTCGGCCAGGCCACGATGCCCAGGTCTGACTGAAATGGGTACAGGTATTTCTGTGGGATGTGTGGACCTCAAATGCAGCTGGCGCTCAGGTCCACAGGGCTGCTGCTTCGCTGGTGCAGGGGCTGAGCCCGGGCTCGGAGAACGGGCGCAGGCATCTAGCCCCGAGCTCCACCTGCAGCCCTAGCCTGCAGTGCAGATGGCCCCTGTCGCATGGGTGAGCCACGCAGTCCACCGTAGCCCTGGTCTCCTGAGGAAGGGGTGTCTGTGCGGCCTCCTACACATCTCGGGAGCTGCTCCTTGGACTGAGGCACCCGGCCTCTGCCGAGCCCTGTCCTGGTGACTGGTTCCGGCTCTGCAAGTGTCTAGTTTTCACCCAGAAGTCCCCAAAGCCTGGAGCGCTGCGGGCTGGCTTGCGGGAAACGCCCGATTGTGCGCGCGTCTGCTTGTGGGGCCTGGAGGCTCCGCCCCGGGCCCGCCCTTCCCCGGCTGCCCGCCGACCTCCGGGAGGTGGCAGCTCCGCACCCGCGCCCTGCGGCGGAGCCCGTGCCCGGGTCTGAGCCAAGGCGACCTGTCTGCTCCGCGCAGCATGCTGGCGACAGGGTTCCGTGAGCGGGCGGCCGGCGTGATCGGCTCTCCAGGGCCCGAGGCCGGCTGCGGAGCTCAGAGTCCCGCCTGCAGGCCTGGGCGACGTTCGTAGCTCAAGGAATGAAGACTTGTTCTTCTGGACCTTTCCCACTGCGGGGTTTGTTCACTGGCGTCCGTTTTCCGAGGACCTGACGCCCCTCTCCCGAGCGCAGGGGCTGCTGCTCAAGTTCTGGGAGCAGCTGCAGTGACCAAAGCCTGGCTGTGCCGTGCTCGGCATAAACTCGACTCCCCTTGGGTTCGCGGGGCTTGGTCACTGTGTCCCGCGCTCCTCCGAGCCTTGGTTGTGCATGCTTCCCGTTTAGATCCCGACCTATACCCACCCTCAGATATCCATTTAGAGTCGCTGTCCTGCCATGCTGCCTAAAGAATGCAGCTTCCCGGAGGTGGGCTCGGTGGTGCACACTGCAGTCCAGTCTACCCCGGAAGCCGATACAGGAGGACCACAGTTTGAGCCCACACTGGGCAATTTAGCAGCTTAGTGAGACCTGGTCTCAAAATAAAAGATGAAAAGCTTGGTGATGTAGCTCAGCTCTGAGGCTCTGAGTTCATTCCCCAGTACTAGAAAGGTGGGTGGGGGAAGAAAGGAAGGAAAAGCTCAAAACCTGTAACTGAAATACCCTTTCTGCCTCTACCCCGGATTCCTCACCTGGGTTTCTCCTTACCGCTTCCTGCAAGTTTATTTCTTCCTTCCCATCCTCCACGAAAATGTTTAGCTTTACACAGGCAGTGATCCTGGCATATATAGCAGGTACTCAATAATAAATTCAGGTTAACAAATGAGCTTCATACATTGGAGAAATCAATAAATTTCAGTGACTGCAGAAGAAACATGGACCAAAATAGTTGCAAAGATTACATGGAAGTGTGACAGAGAACAAACTCGGCTGATTCATTTTTCTGGCTCTGATGCAACAGAATGAGGAAAAGTAATTAAATGTGTGATACTAGAGAATTTCCACACAAAAGCGCAGGAGATGCTTATAGAAGAAAATACTTGAAGAGAGGTGGACACAGTTCAACACAGGTGTATCCTGATTAGGCCATGGGCCATAAGGAGTGGAGGAAGACCTGCAGACTTCAGGCAGAAAAAGAACAGCACAGGAAGGAGGAGTCCTGTGGGATGCATACTTATTTTTAAACAATGTTTAAAACCAGAAAAGAAAGAGAAATAGCTGCAGTTTTAAGGTGAAGACAACGTGACCCTAAATTGTTAAGTCCAATTGAGGACCTCTCAAGAATGAATGGAAGTGGGCTGGGGATTTAGCTTAGTGGTACAGTATTGCCTGTCTGGCAAGCACGAGGCCGTGAGTTCCATCCCCAATACAAAAAAAAAAAATTTAACAGAAGTTGGCCCTGGAGTGCATGCCTGAGGTCCCTGCAGTTTGTGAGCAGGAAGATCACAAATCTGAGGCCAGCCTGGGCAATTTCATGAAACCCTGTCTCAAAGAAAGGAGCTGGAGATATAGCTCAGAGGTGGACAACCTATGGGTTTCACCCCCAGGGAAGAGTGAGAGTGAGAAGGAGAGTGTGAGAATCAATGAAAAAGGCAAATAAGGGCAACACAGTGCCTGTGAATCTGTAGGTAAAGGGAAATAAACTACTCAGCAAAGAGCAGACAGCGGTGCGCGAACTGTTCCTAGGCAGGCATGGAGCATCAAGGCTGCTTGTGAGCAGTGGATTTTGAAAAAAACACTTGTTGGTTTATGTTTGCAGCACATAGTGGTTGCATTCGCTATGGGGGGCTGGCACACATGCACAGCATGGCTGCGTGCCCTCTTTTCCCCTCCATCCATCTCCGGGTCCCCTTCTCATTTGAGAAAAGTCTACCTGCCCACTTCCTGTTACCTACTTTTTATCTTGCTCTTTATTTATTTAGTTTGCTCTTTATAATTCTAAGAGAAACCATGTGATGTTCAGGTTTGTTTGTCTGATTTATTTCACCTAACATCATGGTCTCAAGGTGCATCCAGTTCTTGCAGAAGACAACAGTTTGTCCTTTAGGGCAGAGTAAAGGTGTAAAGACCACATTTTCTTTATCCATTTATTTGTTGATGGACATGTAGGTGTTTTCCAAGATTGATCTATTACGAGTTGAAGCACTGAATTTTTAAATATAGATCAAGATTAAATAGCCACAGAAATTAAGATTATGGTACAGAAAGAACCCTGACACTTAACTTTGAAAGAGACATATGCACTTTGAAAGCACCTCCGAGGCAGAGTTGCTTGCATGGCATTTGGAGGCCTTGGGTTCAATCCCCACTACCAGGAATAAATTACTAGTAGTTTTTCTTTTCTTTATGTTTTTGGAGACAGCCTTGTAGTGCAGGCTGGTCTTGAACTCACTGTAACCCAGGCTGGCTTCCTCCCTCAGCTTCCCAAGTGCTGGGATTACAGGTGTGTCACCATGCCTGGCTCAAATAAACAACTTTTAAGAGGGGGCTGGGGGTGTAGCTGATGTGAAGTGGAAGGGTAATGATTAAAAACGATTACAGTAAAGGACACATCATCATTGCCCACCCCCCATTCTCATCACTTGAAATAGACTCAGTCCGTTGGTCCTGCTACTCTGTAGTAGCTCGGGGTCGTCTTTCCTGAGTGTCTATACAGGGTGTGGTAAAAACTTGGTGAGAGGGCCGGGGATATAGCTCAGGGGCACAAGTGCCTGCCTGGCAAGCGCAAGGTCGTGAGTTAAATTCCTGGTACAAAAAAAGAAGAAAAAAGGAAAAAATTCGGTGAATGTTGCTGCCGAGTGCCATCTAGCGGAAAGGCTGCTCCCAAACGCACGACAACGCTGTGTCCGCACACCTTCCTCAGGCGTGTGACATGTGTGACTTACGGCTCTTCCCCAAGCTCAAAACGACCAGGGGAGGTCAAGTTTTGAATGGATGCAGGACGTGGAGGCAGCGCGGTGAGGGCACCTGGAGGGAGGACGCCGGCTGCGTCAGGAGGCCAGCACGTGGGCGGCGGGCGTCGACCGGCCCCGGGGCTCCAGTGGAGGCCTTCTGGGCACTTGACTTGGGTTCTGCTCTAGGCTGTCCCTTTCTGCGGGGCTGAAGTCCCTCCTGCAGTTGGGGCGTTGGGTCCTGCCCGGGACAGCTGCGCAGGCCCTCAGCAGTCTGGATCTGCGCCCAGATCTGAGGAGGGACAGCAGCGGCGGGAACCGTGGAGATCAAGGGTGGGGCCTGGACCCAGACAGGGGGTGGGACCTGCGGTCATCAGGGTGGGGCCAGGACCAAGACAGGAGGCGGGGCCTGCGGTCATCAGGGCGGGTCCGGGACCCGTGGAGATCAGAGGCGGGGCCAGGACCAAGACAGGGGCGGGGCCTGGACCAAGACAGGGGGCGGGACCGGCGGACAGAAGGGGCGGGACCTGGAAGTGAGCTCCGAGCTGCTAGCCAAGGAGCCAAGTGGGAGACCTGAACCATTTCCCACTGCACGGACTCTATTGAGAGCCACATTCTGGACCTGAACCTGATCAGCTACATAGTAAGAGCCCAGAGGGCTACCATCAAAAAAAGCCACGTTCTTTGTTTGGGAAAGCCCAGCCCTCTGCTGTCCACAAAAGAGAACACTCCTTGTTCCCTTGCAGCTTTCTTT
>PVLA01010904.1:0-58362 GCA_004027455.1 Hydrochoerus hydrochaeris | reverse complement strand
CAGCCACAGCAGCAGGGGCAGCAGGCAGAGCAGCAGCCGACCCGGTAGCATCTGCAGGTGGTGCAGCTGTTGCAGCCACCACAGCCGCCACAGTTGCCACAGCTACGATAGCTACGACAGCTGCCACAACCTCCACAGCCACAGCAACCCATGGTGTCGGTAGAGAGGACGCAGGTAAGGGGAGGAGAGAGGACTCAGGCGAGCAGAGGAGTCTGAGGCCGCCTCCTGCCAGGGCCCTTAAATACCACCGTGAGGAGGATGGTGATGGAGTGACCAGGACACATGACCAATGGTCACTTCCTTGTTACTATTTATTCCAGTATCCAGAAATGCATCTAGAGTTCTGTCTTATTTATATCCTTGCCAGAAACATTTGGCTTAATACAAGTGCTAAAATTTAAAGCTTCCATTTAAAAACTTAGAAGGTGTCTCAGAAAGGAAAAGGAAATGTGACTACCTGCTGATTCAAGAGGAAAAAGTGAAGAAGAAAAAGAAAGAAAATAGAAGTGGAAAGAGTAAGTTGGCAGTACACTGTCTTCTGTTTGGGAAATAACTGACTCAAGTTGAGACCAAGACCCCAGGCATTCCTGTCCCACGTGGAGCGGCAGAAACCAAAAAATCTCTGTGATCTGGAAGGTACAGCGTGGACCTGGTCCAGAGAACAGGGTTAACTGCTCTTGGGCCATTTGGCTTTTTCCATCAACATATCCTAAATCTTCCTGCTGCCTTATCTGAGTTGGCAGGTTTACTGGGAGGGGGAATATATGTTCCTCAAAGAAAACCACTGCCACCTGTAGATGCACCGTTAAAAGAGCATATGGTTCTGACAGTGAGCAACACAGAAGCAAGTCCCAGCCTCCTGAGACGGGAAGTGCTGAGCCAGGAATGGTGGGCGTGTGATCAGTGATGCTAAAAACAACAGTTCTCTGTCTTTTGGGTAAAAAATAGTCCCCAGTACTGGGCAATCCCAGGTTTAAGGTGGAGAGTCAATAGCCTGAAATAGAGCATTCTAAGTTCTTTCACTTATTTTGGAGGAAAATAAGCACAGGGTCCAACCCTGAGCTTTAATAAGCAAACTTACTTGGAATTGCTCAGGAGGCACCTAAATGTGGTTCATAACTTCTGAACTAGGAGAGCTGGGAAAGGGGAAATGAGGAAAACAACAGCAACCACAAACACTAAGGAAGGCAAAATGGGAAACAAAGCAATATGTGTAAGGGAAGCGGGAAAGTGAAAAGGTAAACGTGAATGTGAGTGCAAAGTGATCCTAAGAAAAGAGCAGAATGTTCTTTTCAAGTATATGTGAAACATTTATAGAGATGGATCTTGTCCAATCCACAAATTTCTCAAAAATTGTTAATAAACTGGAATCAGATAGACCATGTGCTATGGTCGCCAATGCAATCAGGTTAGAAATCAATAATGAAATACTTATTTTTATTTCTAGAAATATAGAAACACTTCTAAATACCTCATTAATCCAAAACACATTATAAAAATTAGAAAATCCAAGGCCGATGAAAGCAGTATATAAGACAATTGTGCAATGTAGTACAAAACTTCTCAGAGAAATTTATAAATCTTAAATGATAAAAAGGTTAAGTGGTTTTAAATTATTCACTCAATTTAATAAATTAGAAACATTAACAATCCAAGTAAAATAAAAATGAAATAATAGAGTGAGTTTCCGTTCCAGGCCTCCTCCATTACATCCTTGATGGCTGGTCAGCTGGGAGACAGTGAGTGCTGGATCCCAGCCTCCGCCATGACCCACCCCCAGAAGGTGGGGCTGGCTGGAAGAGTGCAAGGCTGATGGGAACCCCAAGACCCAGGCAACAGCCCAGTGCACGGGCACACACCTTTGGAGGGTGAAGTAATCAGTGAGGCCAGTAACACGGAGGCTGTGAGGAGGCAGAAGTTGGACTCTGGGGATTTCCACAGATAAAATGAGTCCCAGCCTCCAAATCCAGAGGCCAAGATCAGCTCCGCACCCAGCACATCTCTGGGATGTAACATGGGCACTATCACAGAACTGTAAACACCGGAAGCAGGGAGGTTCTCAGGGTAGCTCTAAGGTACCAACTACATGCAGAGGACATCCCTGAGGAATGAATATCCCTTTTCCTCCTGGAGACAGGCCCAGTGTTAGTGGTAGAGCTGAATGTCATGGGAGGTTAGTGGCATCGACAGAGAAGACAAAAGAAAAACGAGAAGGCGGAGAAGGACGTGACGCCACACAGAGGTAGGGTGTGGTCCCCGGTCCCCAGCCCACCTAGGACAGGCCTGGAACTCAATGAGATGGATGAAGTTGGCAGTCAAACACTGGGACTTTCTGAAATGATAACACCAGAAGTAAAAAAACAAGTGGAAAAGGCTATATAGAAAATTATCTTTCAGGTACAAAAAGAAATGATGCTTAAAATCAAAGATATTAGAGAAGACACAAAAAAAAGAATAGATAAGCTTAGAAAAACATGGAAAGAAAAAATGCCCAACATAGGAGAAAAATGAAATCTATGAAACAGATCCAAACACAGATCCAGGAAATTAAAACCTCCATTGAATGTATATACAACATATTGAACAAAGGAAAGGATAGAATTTCAGATCTTGAACAGAATTGCAGCTAGTGATCATGAAAATAAAGCTATCTTAAGAATATCAATACACCATGAGAAATCAATCCAACAGCTACAAGATGAAACAAAGAAGAATAACACAAGATTGATTGGGGTCAATGAGAAAGCTGGAGAGAGTACAAATACCATAACAATCACAACTATATATGCACCTAATATAGGAGCATCCAACTATATAAGACAGTTATTCATAGACATGGAAAATCAAATAAGCAATAACACCCTTGTAACAAGAGACCTCAATATCCCTTTGCACAAAGACACAGGTCAACTATACAGAAAACCAGAAAAGAAATATCAGAGCTGAACCAAACCTGTGAACAAATAGATTTAATAGGAAGATGCCACGCCCTGAGGCCACATACCAACAGCATGAAGAGATCCAGGGAGCCCAGAGAGGGCCTGGAGAAGAAGCCACACCCAAGGCTCCACTGCCATTGTAGGAGCTTTGGGGAACCACCACCCCGTGCCTCTCTACCACTCCAAGAATCCCAGATCACAGGAACCCAGGTGCCTAGCCCTCTGCACTACACCAAGGGACTGGCAGCTGACGCAGGAAGCACCCAGGATGCAGCAATGAGCCAATTCAGAGGAACACAGGAAAGTGTCAAGACAAAGGAGCAAAATGTAGTCTGGGACCTCCAGACCACACAGAACAAGTCCAGGAGACACAGACACAGTACAGATTATAATCCACACACCTGAAATTTCTGAAAAGATAACAACAGAAGTAAACAAGCAGCTTAGTTCTTGTATTGCTTGGTTAGTTTTACATGCCTATAGCTGATGGTCTGAAGAAGATAGCAAGAAGCATTATGGTGACCATAATTAATTTCCTACTATCTTACTATGAAGTCCTATATCACTTTATTATTTTGTTTGGATTGGTTTTATTCTGTTTTATTTTATTATGTCTGATGGTATGGACAGCTATTTTAAAGATGAAAGATACATTATGGCAGCCATTGTTGATTTCCTATTATCTTCTTTTGAAGTCCTGTATCACTTTCATTAGTTTGTTTTGATTGGCTTTATTCTGTTTTATTTTCTTTGGTTTTATTCTCTTTAACATAAAATAAAAAGTTTTTAGAAGAATCAAATAATAGGGATATGTGTAGAAGTAATAAAATAGAAATTAAACATAAAATGGAATCATCTAAGTCAAAAGTGAATTCTTCAAAAATAGTAAGAAAGTGTACAGTGTCCCAGAAATATGAGTCACTACTAAGGACATCACACCCCTCCAAAAATAATATTACATATATTATTTATTAAATTCTAATAATTTAAAAATATATATTTATACTCTTAGTTTATCTTAGTTCACTGAAAACAAAAGTTTTGTAATATTATGTTTCTTTTTTGTAGAATTTTTTTGGCTTATGTCTTGACTCTAACTTGAAGATATTGATACTCACTGTAGTAACTATTGTTATTCTCATTATTTGATTACAAATTTTTTTTCATAAAATCCAAGAACTATATAGACCTCTAGATACCAGCAGAAATTAAAAATGAGGATATTGTGAATTTAGATCAATAAATTAGGAAATAGACCCAATGGGCTTAGAAAATACAGTTTATTGAAGTTGACTAAAAAAATCACAAAGCAGTAATTGATCTTCAGCTACTAAAGAGGTTGTATCAAAAGTTTAAAATATTTCTTTAACAAGGAAGAAAAGGAAGAGAAGGAGAAACCAAGAAAAGAATAAAAACAAGTGGAACTCAGAAAAAGGTCATTCATTCGGTTAACCTGCCTCACTGACCAAGAGCAAACAGGCAGTGCACTTTGTTATTCTGAGAGAAGGAACGAAGATGTGCTCTATGCGTGCATCTTTGTCAAGAGGCACAAACTAGGGATGGAGACCAAGGACTCCCCTGACAACCGTCCCAGTCTGAAACCCCTGCACGCTGCGTGATTTAAGGAAAGCTGCTTAACACTGTTGCATTTCAGTTTTCTGACCTGTGAGATGGGTACAAGTGTGGCCCTCATGCACTCTTGTGATGGTTAAATGGGTTAGAACATACGTTTCAAGTACCTTAAAAAGCACTCAGCGCACCATAGGGGCTCAATCTCGACTACTATTACTATTAACGATTAGTTTTGTAAATTTCAGATGCCCAGGCGTTCACCGTTTCTCGAGCTGCCCAAGGTTTGAACCAGATGTCATACTGTTAGCATTATTTTAGGAGGGTCGTGGTTCCAGAGCTTTCATGGCATTCTCTCACTCTGTAGCAGAGCTTGTGCTTTGGGGACTGCACTAACAGGAAAAGTGGAGACCTTGAAAACAACACTCTGCCTGAAGCCCTGACGTGAACTTCCCGGAAGAGGTCCTGTGCACACTGAGACTTTTACCGGGAATTAATCCAGCCCATGATGGAGATTAGGGAATGAAACTCCCAACCTACTATGTCCAGTACAAGCTCGAGTTCTCGAAAATCAAAGAATGAATTTTAAGAACAACAGAGGTTAAGAGTGGAATATATTTATTGAGAGAAAGAAAGCTTCTGTCTGAAGAGAGACAGAAGGGGTCCTGAGCAGGTTGCCCAAGAATCTGTCTTTTCCAGGGATTTTTGTAGAGTAAAACCATGGGTTCAAGGTGGGGGAAGACTGGGCACTCACAAGGCAGATGGGCATAAGGTGGGACATAACTATAGTTAGCCAATAAGATCAATAGTTCAGGTAAAATTGATTACATTAGATACAAATGGGGAAGCCAGTCACGTAGAAAGCAAGCATTCTTATGAAGCAGTGATGCTTTCCAGGGGGATGGGAACTATTTAGGGTATCAATCCTCAGGATAAAGGTGCATTTGTTTGGCCTTTTGTCCTGAGGCCTGATCCACAACAGGAGGCGTCAACTTCCCTGGCAGCTGCCAGGTGTCTGCACTGGCTCCATTGAGGACCCAGCCCCATCTCACTGCCTATAATATTTCTGACTAACTCAGCTGCCTGCAACACTGGGAACCAGGTGTTGACGTGGTCCTTGCCATCAGCCTATTTTTAATCAGGAGGCTTTGAAAAACCACCCTCAATTTGTTCTACATGCAACAGAGAAATAGGAATCAACGAACTTCCTTTGCTCTCCATGGCATCAGTTTCTACTCCATCTGACTGTGGCCCAAATTAGAACAACATTTCACAAATTCATCTCCATGTATGTGATTTTTTTCCTGCTTTAATATGAAGTAAATTAGGCATTTATTCTTTTCAATTATGCCTTAAATTCAATTAAATACCTATATTTCCATTTTCTGGTAGCCAATGTTGGTAGACTCTATTCCCAAGCCCATTCTATAGCTTCAGGGTCAAGTGTTTATTCTGAAGATCCTGTAGGAAGGATGAGTCACGAAGACTATTAAATGACTGTCACCAAAACAACATGGGCACTTTTTTAGTGATGTGTACCAATCATTTACAAATTCCTGATCCTTTCCTTAGTTTTCCCAGGACTTTGAGAACTTCAGAAAAGTGCTGGGGATTAGCTCAGTGGCATAAGCACCTGCCTGGCAAGCACAAAGTCACGAGTTCAATTCCCAGCACCAAAAAAAAAAAAAATAGATAACTTTAGGAAAAAAGGAAGGGGGGTGAAAATATTGGGAAACTAGGGTGCAATCATTCAATATACACTATTTTTTTTAAAATTCCTCTCCCAGGGGCAGGGTGACTCAGAAAGATAAGGATTGCATTTTGGAGGAAAGGAGAGACTAAAATAACCAAAACCAAAGTCTCAGAGAATTATTGGCGGCCCATCATCCCACAGTAGGTTCCTTCCTACTATGTACAGAACGAGAATCTTGGGCGACACTGTTGTTTCTTTTCGCCTCCTTCACGAACACCCTTTCCCTTTCCTTGCTTTCAGCACGGTTATAGGCACAATGCACATAGCAAAGGGACAGATGTGGGCTCCAGGCTATGGTGTCAAATTCTCAGTGCCTGCTAACAAATGCCAGGCCCCTGAACTATGTCCAAGCATGGAGAGAAAATGCGGACCGGAAGCCAGCATGAGACATTGCTGAAGGCGGTGCACCGGCATACCTGTGATTGCGGTGACCAGAGGGAGATGCCTGATCCTTGACTCTAAGACACTAGGCTGCTTTTCAGATCCTGGAAAGGGAGATTTTATCAAAGAAAACGATAGGGGTGTAGGGAGTGGTGGGAGGGTGGTGGGAGCTAATGAGACAGCAAGAATGTGAGTCTTCAGGTCGCTCACAAAATTAGGAACTGAAATTACTCTGAAAAGTCATCTTCTCTCAGAAGTTGTTGATGGGTAGCAGTGATCTGTCTTTAATACATAGACAGTTTGGTTCCTTCCTGATGCGAGGTGAAGGCTTCATTCGTCTGCAGTGAAGGGACTCTGACTTGGTCCCTCCACCTGCCTTGTTGCTCAGCGGAGGCTTGCGGCAGAAGCTGTCTGTGCCGTCTGCCTTGTGGACAGGAATGTTGCAATCGTGGCTGGCTGTGGCTGGCCTGTGTCCTGGTGGAGCAGAGTCCAGAGCTCCAGGCTGCCCCAGTTAACTCCTTTGGTCGACAGCGAACCCTGCCTCTGTATAAAGCCTCTTCTGTTCTTCTTCCTGAGCAAACACATAAACCCAGCCCCACTTCATTCCTTGCTTCCAAATGCAGCCAGAGAAATTATCTTTCTACTTTTGCCTCCCACGTTAGCTTTGCCCAGCCTCAAGCCTCTCTGCTTGACTCGTCTTGAACCTAAACAGTTCATTCTTGCTGATGAGTGTGCACTCTGATAAAGGGACCTTTGCCCTTCCCCGTATCAGGAAATGTCTTATCAAATAAAGCAATCCGAAGAAACAAGCATAGCGGGAGAGCGCTCCTCGCAGCTGCTTCCTCCAGAACTTCAGTCTTTGTTTTTGGGGAAACAACAGTCAAAGCTTTTATCACTTTCTGCCCCTGGATCTCACTGCACAAATACTACCCTGTCCCTAGAAAATACAGCTTTCTTTTTATGGTCTATCCATTTTAATACCACTCACTGATTTTTAGCTATTACAGCGAAAATTTGATTAAGTTAGATCACATCTCCCAAATAGAGGCATATCGTGATTGTGCCTTGCAAAAGAATTTACTGTACTTTTTATGCCACTCAAACATGAACTATTTCCCTCTCCTGCCTTTTAAAATGAAGACACTAGAACCTGAATTTCTCTGTATTTCTCCTCTCCTCTCACTATAAACTCTTCTGTTTGAACGATATCTGAGTTAGTAACATTCTATCATTTCCATAATTATTGACAGACTTTCCATGATTTGACCCTAGAGCAATTCTAAAAGTTAAAAACCAGTAACAGTATTTGCATAATGATGGTTATGAATGCTGACCTGCTCGGGTGCATTAGGGTTATATATGGCGTATGTATGGCAGCTGTTTGCATAATTATGGATTGTAAATGCTGACCCAGGCAGGCATGTAAGGATTGTGTATCGCATAACCTATTATGTGTTCATCTCATTCATTCTTTTTTTTTTTTTTATGGTACAGGGGATTGAACTCATGACCTTGGGCTTGCCAAGCAGGCACTTAAGCCACTGAGCTAAATCCCCGGCCCATTCTCATTCATTCTTAAAACTCTTTTCTGTCTCTAACAAAAGAATTGGCTGTATTTCCAACTGCCAGTATGCCTGGACTTTCCTGAGATTTTTAAGTCACTTTGAACTTCCTGTTTATGGCTAGGACTCTGTAGAAGTCTCGGTAGTGCAGTGTTAGTGTGCCAGCTCTGTGTGGGGGTTACTCCTTCCTATAGCAGGTATTAAGGGGTTAGGGTCCTATTTGATTGGCACAAGAAATAAATAGGTAAACAAATGAATCATGTTTATAAGGCTCTGCAGACAGCTATGCCTGTTTATGTCACAACAGGTAAAAGAAAAGATAAGGATGTATGAGCTCTTAATGGTATAAATGAAGTATGGGACATTGTTTATTCTGAGAGAAAAACTTTTATATCAGAACAGAAAGGGCCGGACATAGCAGAGCATGCCTGTAATTCCAGTGCTCACAAGGCTGAGGCAGGAGAATCACTACTAGTTCAAAGCCAGTCTAGGCTATGTGGTTAGTTCAAGGCCAGTCTGAGCTACATAGTAAGAACCTGTCTCAAAATAATAAGTAAATAAATAAATAAAAATAAAACAAAACAAAGCAAAACAGGGACAAACAAAGCAAACAAAACAAAGCAAAAGAGTAATTTGTATGGAATTTTTTAAAGAGAATAAAACAAAACAAGACAAAACAGAACAAAGCAATCAGAACAAAACAATGCAAACAACACAGGACTTCAAAACAAGACAACAGGATATCAACAGTAGGTACCATAATGTCTCGTTTTCTTCAAAAAAGTTGTACATACCTTCAAACACAATAATATCAAACATGGCAAAATTGTATAAAACCAATCAAAAGAATGAAAGCAATATGGAATCTTTTAAAGACAGAATTTCACCAAACCAGACTCAAACTCAGGAACAGCTGGGCTAGTGGCACGTGTGACTGTCCTGGGATTATATGGTTTTTAATTCTACTCTTCGCTGCCCTTTAATGGAGGACGTACTTCGCTTAAGTGAAGGAATAATTAAAACATTATTGACTCATTATTTGCCTCAGATTGGAGACAGGATGCAACGTTTACTCAAAATTATGTGCCAGTGGGTGCTACAGCAAGGCAGAGGATCTTAGCGACAACCTGCTCTGTTGGCGGTAGCAGCAGCAGCAGCAGCAGCAGTAGCGAGCTAGACCTGAGCTCCTGAGGCAGGAATGAGGAGCGTCTCACTTGCACATCGCCCCCTGGTGCACAGGCGGAGCCAGCACACTCTGAGAAGTAGATAGATGCTCTCCCGGTGCATTTGAACTTTCAACTCAGGAACTCATGCAAAAAGTTAAATCATGCAAAAAGTTAAATCTGTCCACTGCGTGCCTTGAGGTGGCCATCTAAAATGGTAAGTATCTCCAGGGGCAGTGGTGCATGTCTGTAGTCCCATCACTCTGGGAGGCTGAGGCAGAAGGATTGCAAGTTCCAACTGAGCCTGGGCAATTTAGTGACTTTACAAGATCCTGTCTCAACTTATAAAATGAGCTGGGGATCCAGCTCAGTGCAGAAGCCCCAGCTTCAATCCCCAGTACCACAATAATGATGATAATGATGTTAGTGATGATCATGTTGGTCACGATGAAGACTGATGGTAATAATAATATATGGGTATCATGAAAAGGTCACTTACTTCCTATAATAAATGGAGCATGAATTTTTGAAATCCATTTATTTGATGAATCACTAAAAATCTGACCATTGGGTGTGGTGGTGCATGCTTATAACCCCAGCACTCAGGAGGCTGAGGCAGGAGAATCACTGTGAGTTCAAGGACATCATGGGCCACACGATGAGTTCAAGGCCAACCCAGACTACATTGTGAGAGCTAGTCTCAAAAAAAAAAAAAAATCTGATAATGCCAATTTCTTCCAGTAGATGTCGCTAGCTCACTAGCACGGGATCATGCTGGTTTAAACAGTATTTGGAGCTCAAATTGTTCAAAGATCCATCGATTGGATTTCAAGAATGCACACTCCATTTTATCGCATGGGAAATAAATGCTGTTTAATGATACGCATTATTTTAGACCTTCACTTGAATTGCACACCACAAAGAGTCCATCCTTGGGAGTGGCCGGCAAAGACAGAAAAGAGAATAAACAAGACTTTGGAACAACTTGAAAGAGAATGACAGGAAGGAATCTGAGAATACCACACTTCAATCCAGAAGTTATTTAAAAACAAAAAAGGTGAAACGTTTTGCTGCTTTCTTAACTATATGATCTTTGACTCTCTTCACAAGGTTTGATCAAAATATATAATAAACAATTAAATTTTAAAAGTTTATTACAATAAAAGACATGTGGTCATTAGTCCTTTACAAGATACCCACCCCCTGTGATGCTTATCAATTTCTGGAGCAGTTCTGGAAGGTCTTTTGTGAATGTCTTTATAATGCATGAAAAAATATGGTGAATGGTGTTGTCCGGTGCCAAGATAGGCTTGCAAAGACATTAGAGTGCGCCCTCAGCCACCTTATTCATCAGATCTGGCACAGTTCAACTGCTGGCTCTTCCCCCAAGTCGAAGTGAGTATAAAAGGTAAGTGTTTTGAATGGATTCAGAGCATGAACACAGCCATGACACCAGAATGAACAACCCATAGAAGAGGACTTCCAGAACTGCTGCAGGAATTGGCCAGAATGCTGGGATAAGTCCATTCACAGGAAAATGGGGACTTGAGGAGGATGGATGGCAAAGTGTCTTTTACTGTAACAAATCATAAAACAATTTAAACATCCACCATATATTTTTTGGTTATACCTCATATATGACTCTGGATTTTGCAACTCTCCAAATGTCTGCTTTCTCAGTCAAAAAATTAGAAACAAGGTCCACTGCATCTGTCCGTGACCATCAGCAACACTACTGCTTGTTCACGGTGTGGAATCATGGAAGAGGTGAATCCTAGAAAAATAAGACAAATCTGAAACCTCGCAGGGCAGCCCTGTGCTGCTGAATCCTACAAACTGTCCCTAAGAGCTTAGAATTCTTCTGCTGTATCATGTGACTTTCTCCAGCAGTGAGAAATAAATCTGATATCATATTTTCCCAAGAACTGAATTGTTTCCATACAAATCTGACCAAAACATAGACAAGCAATGGAGTTGCAGGCATAGATATAATGATTCTATTAACCAAAAAAGAAGTAAAGAAAGGCAAAGGCGAAGAGGTTGGAAGAGAATACAAGGACCTGATGAAGCTGCAGAGACGCAGTGGAGGGAATTGGCTAGGAAGGGGACTAACCATAAACAAACCCCGCAGATCCATGTCCTTCTATCTGGAGGAGAATGGTGTGTAACCGTAAGAAGGAAGGCGGACTGAGAAAGGAGTCTTTGGAAAGAAGAAGAGGAAGCACTGGAAGGACAAGATGCATCCTTCGTGGGTTCTAAACCCTGCAAGATAATAGCAGGACATGGAATGAGGAGTTGATACCAAAGAATTCAGAGACTGAGGAAGAAAGATCAAGAGGTCAATGGGTATCAGCAACTAGGAGAAAGGGGTGTCTAGCTAAATGAGCTTCTCAGAAATGAATGACTTCATTTTCTCTATAAGGGTTACCTCTAGTAAATAAGTGCCCAAGATTACTAAATCCAAATGCCCAAGCTCATAACTAAGGACAACAGTGCTGGTGTGTGAACTCAGGAACCTAGAAAGCCCTGGAAGTGTTACTGCTCTTCCTGTTAATCATAGGAACTGACCTTCATCTCACTTCTCCCTCAAGATTTCTTATTCTGTTACCTATTCATCCTCCCCCACCTCTCCTAAGAGACCATGGTCCTCTCTTAGCCCTGTCAGGTGGAAGGTTAGATTTATTTCTGACTTTCTCAAATTTTCTTTCTTAAATTCAGAGGGCAGGAGGGCTACCATGGCTGAAGCTGAGACAGAAGGCAGAGGAATTTCAGCATCTCCAGGACAGCAGAAATGTATGGAAAAGAAGGCTGGAAGTTCAGCTCTTGGTTCAGCCTTGGTATTGTGCCAACAATACACAATCAGCCTAAACATGATTATGGACGAAGAAAGACAGTGGGCTTCCAGAAGCACAGAAAACAGGGACTCCAGTAGGGCTCCTAGAGACTCAGCAGATGCTCATTTCACCGGTCTCTAGCACAAGAAGGACCCAGGAAATCCCACTGAGACAGGCTCTCCTATTTTCTGTGAAGTCTGAGCACTGTCAGTGGAGAGCAGTCAACTTCAGTGTGACCACTGGCACATTTTTCCGCTACACTGCTCTTTCCTGATGTCCTCTGGGTTCTGACTCTGCACCCACTCTGCATAAACAAGAGTTTGGTGGATATAAATCAGAACAGTACTCCCTCTGTCACAGGGAGGAGGGCAGTTCATCAAACAGGTCTCCAAAAAAAGGCTCCCTTCATTGGGCTCACCTTATCCAGGACATAGCGGGTGGCAGCCAAGATGGTGCAATCTGAAAGGTCATTTCTCCCCCGCTGAGAGCCAGAATTCCGTCCAAGGTGACCACACTGCTGATAAGCCCTACCTTCTGAGATGAGCATTAATACTCTCTAGGCTCCTTCTCAAGTGAAATTCCCCACGGGGCAGGTGACTGTGCCTATTGAGCATAAACACTGGTACAGAAACACTTTCATATCTCACTGCAGACAAGGTTGACTCCCACACAAGAATTCCAGTATTTAGCACATCAGTTCTTTAACACATCACATTTATTTTCAGGCTTTGTTTCATATCCAAGAACATACGCATGTGTGCGTGTGCACACGCGCACACACACACACACACAGACACAGTCTTTCACTGCCTACCCCCATTACCTCTTGATCAGCAGGAGATAAAGAAGATAAAAGGTCACATGATTGGAGGACAGAAGATAAAATCCTGTGGTGCTCAGCAGGGAGAAGATGAGCCTTCAGGCAAAATGATAAACTCCAGACACTTCTTTGAAAGGATTTTTGACAACTTCATCATCTCTCACCACCTTCCAGGTTCTCCTTCTTCATCCACAGAAAAAACCCACGTGGATATTTACCTGGCCTTGGGAAGTCTAGGTGACTGCAGGTCAGCCTGCCACTTACAGGCAACCCCGGGAGATTTGGAATGGGGCGGGAAATAGCCATTATTTTCCAAGTAAGGGATCTTAATTACAAAGTAGAATTCCTTCTGAGAGGTCTCTGGGTAAATTCAAATATCTACCCCCTAACAGTATGTAAGCTTCTTGAACTCTCAGTATTCTTCAACAAAATAATGGTACAAAAAATAAAAAGTCACTTGAACAAATACTAGAAAGTATCTAATATTGTGCTTTCAAACCCGGAAATTTTTCTATAAATGTATACAGGGATCATATTATTTGGGTAATGTTAGAACTACTTCATAAAAGACACTGGCTTTCATCAAGACATCCAACATTATTTATAGATGTATATTATATTTCTCTCCTGTTGGTTCTTCTTTTCTGATTAATAAAAAAAAACTTTATATCATATACTTTAGTAGCATTAATTAATCCATCCAATATAAGCTAATTGAGCATCTACAAAATTCTAGGAACATAGGAGGTACCAAGATTGCTTCTGCCCCAGCTCTTTCAGAGGAAAGAAACCAACCACAGCAACAACAAAACAATAAGCATACGAATATATAACAACTGCCTCTGTAACTTTAACTCAATGTCTGACAACTTATTCGGTCTCAGACTTTATTTTCAATATGAATAGAATCGAGGTCATTGAAAACACATTTAGAACCAGTGGACTTAAAGAGAAAATCTGGCTCTCAACTCCCGGGTTCTAAATCACACAAACCCAACAGCCCAAGCTCTCCAGCTGACAGATATATGACTTTGAAATAAAGGGAAAGAAGAGAGGGCTGATTTTAAACTTCTTTTTAGCAGCAGGACTTTTCTTACCTATAAGTTCTGACATGAAACATCTAAAACAAAACAGATAAAACCTGACATCCGGTTGAAGCTGGAGTCCAGTGAACTCTGGTCTGTACTCGATCCAGCATGCTGGGACCACACCGCCCCCTAATGGAAGCTTCAGGAGAAGTACAATTAACATGACCACAGAACTCTCAAAACTGTCAGAGCTGAAGTTCTGGCGCTGAGGAGCCCAACCAGTTGTGACAACATCACATGAAAAATTATAAGAAATGAAAAGTCTTGGTACCAGTATTCCCCAGAAATCCCACTTAGTGACTGTGAATAAGGCCCCAGTGTGAAAATAAGTCCTTCAGATAAAAACAAATACCAGCTCAGTCCCTCACTCCCTGGTAGGGGTAATATTTTCTGCACCATGTTGCTTTTAATTAAGGGAAAAAATAGACTTGGGCACAACCTGTTGGAAACCAAAAAGTTCACAAACACAAGCGTTTTATACTTAGCATTTGTTCAGCAGTTCTTGCTTTATGCTGTGTCTGGAGACACATGTGAGTTTTATTCATTCCAATACTCCCTAGAGTCAATTTATTTATAGCACGGCTATGAATAATAAAAGAAAGTTCTAGAAGAAACATGTTGCTATAGTCTGGATCTGGAATGTCTCCCAAAGGCCCATATGTTGAAGGTTTTGTCCCCAGCCAGTGACACTATTGGAAAATGGTGGAGCCTTTAAGAGAAGAACCTAGTGAGAGGTGTTCAGATCACTGACAGAGTGTTCTTTATGGGGATTATGGAACCCTAGTAGAGGGAAGTATAGGACTCCAGTGGAAGGGATTATGGGACTCCAGTGGAAGGGATTATGGGACTCCAGTGGAAGGGATTATGGGACTCCAGTGAAGGGGATTATGGAACTCTAGAGAAGGGGATTATGGGACTCCAGTGAAGGGGATTATGGAACTCTAGAGAAGGGGATTATGGGACTCCAGTGAAGGGGATTATGGGACCTCAGACCCTTGTTCCTCCTTGTCCTCACTTCCACTTTCCAACCATGAAGTGAACAGTTTTGCTGTATAGTTTACTTCCACCCTGAAGCACCACTTCACCACAAGGACATAGCAATGGAGTCAACTGATCATGGACTAAAACTTCCAAACCGGAGCCAAATGAATCTTTTCTCCTTGTAAATTGATTTATCTCAAATATTTGGCATTTGTTATAGAAACAAGCTGTCAAGCACATGTTCATCATTTTCTTTTTAGATATTTTTTAATCCTCCACTCTGATCATCTTTAAAACTCCTATGATGACAACGCCAATTGTGAATAACAGGTTTTGCATTAAGAAGTAGAAGTGCAAACCCGTACAGCTAACCTGTGCCTACCACTTACACAGAATGATCTTTTTGTTCTAGCCAGGCCATGCTGTGTTTACTCTCTGCTCATGACCACGGGGACTGGCTAACAGTGCATGAATGAGTTAGAGCAAGTCCACCACAGCTGCCAGAGCATTAGCTTCCTTCTGTCCTTTCAGCTCCTTCCTTCCTAAGATTGTACCTGAGCATTGAGGTGGATGCAAACTCCCCTATAAACATTGGCATCTCAAGAGAAAGTGGTTGGTATAAAATAAATTTACAATCATAGTAATGACTAGACCATAAAATATGTTTAATTTTTATTTGAAAATAAAAATTTTTTAAAAGGTGGGTTAGACCCCCCCATCAGTTCTGCATTCCATATAACATTCAGTTTTTAAAACTTACAATCTTTTGTGAGAACATCTAACAGCCATATGGGATACAGCCAATCTTCATTACTTCACTAAAGATATTTATAGGTAGCTGCAAAAACAGACTGGAAAACTTCACTCTATATGTAAATAAGAGTCATCTTTCCAATTTCTATTTGACAATAATGAAAGTACAGAAATATAGAAAACAAGAACAGATTTAAATGAAATTTTTTTCAATGCTGGGGATTGAACCCAGGACCTCATACATGCAAGGCCAGCATTCTACCACTGAGCTACACCCCCAGTCCTCCTAAATTTTTAATATAAAATTAATCCCATATTTTGTGCAAATGTTTAAAAATTCAAGTTAGGTATAATAGAATCTCTGACAGTTACTTGGAGTGGCTACCTCACACTGAATGGCCTTAAACCCATATCTATTGTTGCACAGTTCTGGAGGCTAAATGTCTTAAATAGGGATGTTGACAGGGCCATGAACCCACAGAAACCCAGAGGGAGAATTCTTCCTTGTGTCTTCTAGGTTTTGGTGCTTGCTAGTGATGCCTGATATTCCTTGTCGTGCAGATTGTTTGGCTCAGTCTCTTCCCTGGGCTGTCTTCTCACTTTCTGGGTTTGTATTTCTGGGTCCCTTCTGTTTCTTATAAAGATGGTGGTCACTGATTAAGGACTCACCTACTCCAGGAGGACGTCATCTCACCTAATTACATGTGCAATGACCATGTTTCCAAAAAGATCACATCTGAGGTCCTGGGGTATGGTGGGTTGGTAACTGGTGGTTAACTTATAATGCCAGCTTAATTGAATCAGTGTGGAGATGAGTGTGGATGGCCCATCTGAGGATTGTTACCAACATAAAAAGGAGAACTGGAGGGGAAAGAGGTAGTGTTGTTGGTTCTCCTGGGTGTTGCTGGTTCTCCTGTTGCCATTGGCTCTCCTAGAGAAGCTTGTCAGGCTTCTTTCCTGATACGAACTTGGCTGTTCTCATTGTCAGAGGAGCTCAGGACCTTGTTGTCTTGGAGAATGGCTGTGGTTCACTTTGGGGGAGCTCTGGTCTTTATTTTATTGCTGATCTTTATTTTACTGCTTCTTGGTTCTGGAGGGGAAGATGGTATGCTGTTCATTCTCCAGGAGAAGCTTGTCATGCTGGCTTCCTACATGAACTCAGCTGCTCTCACCATCAAAGGAACTTGGGACTTTGTTATTGCTGAAGCTGGCTGTGGTATGTTTGTGGGGAGCCCTGGTCCTTATTCTAAGCATCACTTCTTGGCTCCAATGCAGATCTCTCAGCCTGCTGGCACAGATCCTTCATTCTGCTGGCACAGACTTTCTAGCTTCCACCACTGGACCTGGGACCTTCTCAGCACAGATCCATGAAATAGACTTGCATGAGTCATTGTCATGGGCTCTAGGCCTCCAATTCAACTCATGGGAGATACTGTCATGGGCTGTAGGTCTTCAGTTGAGCTCTTGCAGTGTACTGCCATTAGATCCAGGACGTTGGTTGGATTTTCTGGGTCTCTTGTATGTGGACAAGTTTCCTGCGCTTTCTTTGTATTTGACTCCTTGAGTGACCACTACACATAATACTATAAATTACGTGTCCTGCATGTAATCGTTTTCCTTACAAACCCCGACTACAACTTGGGGGTTGTTAGAATTTCAGCATGTATTTCAGGGAAACGGAGTTAACTCATAATAGTCTTCCCTCTAGCCCCACAAAACTCATGTCCTTTCCACATTCACAATACACTCACCTCATCCCAACACCATCAGCTGTCTTAACTATTCTAGTATCAAATCTAAATCCAAAATATCATCTAAATACCATTAATTCAAGGTCCCAAATTTCATCATTTAAATCAGCTGTAGAAAAAACTCAGTATGATCATACTGAGCCAAAATTCCTTTTCATCTGTGAATCTGAAAAACTAGGAAACAGTTACATAGCTACAAAATACAATACCTGACAATCTGAGAGACAGTCCCACCCACAAGGGAGGAATTGGAGGACAAAAGGAGTCACAGATTTCAAGGCTTAAAACAATAGCCCGTGACCTGATATTTTTTCCTCTGGACGTTTCCTCTGGTTACTCTGTTGGGCTACTGGGGTAGTGACGCTGTCTGGGGAGGCCCTGTCACCCCAAGCCTCTGCATCCATCCTCTTGAGGATACTCTTCCTTAATTTGGTTCTGTCTCTTTCAATCCAGATCAGTAACATTTCTGCAGGTATAAAACTCTCAAAGACCTTGTCTGCCTCTCAGGCAATCACAGGCATCAGACAAGAGGACCCTCTACGCATCTTTCCTAAACAACTGCCTCTCTCTTCTTGGCTTCTGCTGAGACTGTTCATTATAACCCTGAGCCATGCGTCTCATTTACCCAGCAAAGAGTTGTGGAGCCTACTCTTGGCTACTGCTCCAGCACACTAGCTAGAACTCTGCAAATCATCAAGAACATATTCCTTTTTGCTCAGCAGTTCCTTCTTCAGTTTTTCTCTTTTCTTTCACACTTTACTATAAGCAGTGAGGAGAAATCAGGCTTCCCCATTTGATCTGCAAAGTTACCCAGCTAAAAATGCAAATTCATCATCACATGCAAGTTCTATTTTTTTTTTTTTTTTTGGTACCAGGGATCGAACTCATGACTACACGCTTGGAAGGCAGGCACTGATGCTCCTTAGCTAAATCCCCGGCCCACAACAAGTTCCACTTTCTTCCAGTGGTACAACATAATTCAGCCAGGTTCACTGCTATTTAGAACAAAGATCAGCTTTCCTTCAGTACCCAACAACATTTTCCCTTTTTCCACCAAGACCCCACCAGAGTTAGTTTTGATGTTCATAATTCTAGCAGCATTCTGTTCACGATGATAAATGCATTCTCTCAAACAAGAGACCCTTTCTCTGTGGCTACCCTCAATTCCTTCTGAGCCCTCACCAGAATTGCCTTTAATGTTTATATTTCTAAAAGGTTACCTAGGCTTCTCAATGCTTCAAAATGCTGGTAGCCTCTACCCATGACACAATACCAGGGCCACTTCTACATTTTTTCATGCAGCTATTATAGAAGTATCCCACTTTCCAGTGTCAAAATCGATACCAAATATTTCACTGGTCTCTCTGATTCCTTGGGAGACAAAGAAACATGCCATTGAAGTGAGTCATCCTGACCTTAGTCACAGCACTCAAATAGCAAGTATGACTACTGAGAATGAACTGGAAGAATGTTGGCCTCATCACTTTTAATAATCATCGGTGTATATTACCCACCATTGCCGGTAAGAAGGGGAAGATTCGAAATGTTGGATAGAGTGCTGAATGAAGTAATCTGGATAAAAATACTTTTAATACTGAGTCATGATGAGCTAGACCATAGAGATCATTTCCCTTCAACTCTTAAAAGTACATACAGTAAATATACATGAACTGTACAGAGAAGATGAAATTAATCAGTAAAATATCTCACTGGGAAAGTATCATACAGACAGAATACCTCTGTGCTGGCCAAGTGTTCCTTGGAGTGAATGTCGGTAAATATGCAATTTAAGGAAAGATAAGGGTGATTCATGGGTTTTCTGATGTAATTCTGTACTGACAGAATAGTTTTAGACAATGTAATTCCTCAATGGAAGGTTCTTTTTGCAACCTTTGGTGAAATACAGTTTTTAATCTCTCCTTATTCTCTAACATAAATTGGTGATTGATTGCACATTTTATATAGAGGATCAACAGTCCATATTAGCTGGGTCTGACTTTGCAAGCTTTTATTTTATCAGCAATCCATTGGACTTTACAATTCCCAGGCGACTGGGTCTAGATCAGATTCTCAATAAAATACACAGCTTTGGTTTCTCAGCTGCTACCCAGAATCCTCACCACTGAACCGATTTACTCCTCACAAATAGTAAAGTGAATAGTTGTTTCTATCATCTTTGCATCAATGGTCCTCAGAAGCATAAACGAATAATGTCAGGCAGCTAGGAATAAATACAACCGGAAAAAGTCTGGTGGCAAACATCACAGCGAGAGCTGGAGGGCTCAGGAGCCGCCCAGTGCTGGGAGCACGGCCCCAGGCTCCAGGGCTCTTCCGCTGAAAGCTTGCTAGGATGAATTATGGACCAACTTCTGGATTCAGAGTCCACCGTTTTCACTCCTCCAACTTCCTGGACAAGGCTAGGAATTTGCATTTTAATATAATCAGGAACAAATCAGGATATTTGCTAGTTAACATTTTACCTGATTTTTCAATGACCTTTGAAACAACAGGTTAAAAAGTAACTAAAAACTGCTGTCTGCGAGAAATGTTAAAAAACGGGCCGGGCGGGCCAGTAGGACAACCTGGAGTTGAAACTTCAGTGCTTGAATTTTTTTCAGTTACAACTCCCCCCATTAGTTTTAAAAACAGAGAAAGGCCTTGAAATTAGAAAGAGAGCCCTATAGAAGGACTGCTTGAATCTTTCATGTCTAGTTTTTTGTGCCATGCAATTTCAGATAGGCCACATAATCAAAGGATATGGTACTTTCTATGTTTTCAGTTTCTTCCTATATAGTCATTAGTGTTCCATGGACCATAAAGAAAGCTCTTTTGTTCAACAGAGCTACAGAGACAGAACACTGACAGAGAAAATAACACGGCTAGCTTTTGACAAAAAAAGAGAAAATTCCAGCAGGGGGCAAACTTGGTGCCCAGGCTAATCAGAGTAATAGAAATACTGGAGAAGATTTGCCCTAAAAATTCCTGTTTGGTCACTTGCAATGGTCTTCCTCATGTAGCCAGACCTCCCAGTCCACCCATTTGGAGCTGACTTTCTACTTTTACAAACTGGCTGCCAGCATTGGGGTAGAATTAGGAGCATCTGTATTTTCAGTGTGCAAACCTGAAGCACCATCTCTCAGCCTCCTGGTAAGTGATATGGTGTCCATACCACCGAATGCCTTTGATGGGTCAGATAATGGGACAGGCTCTGGGGGTGCAAAGCCAATCCCTGCTGCCACGGAGCTCTGGAGCTATCAGGAAAGTACGGTTATCACTCCATTAATTCCTTTCAGATTCATCAGTACTGCAAGTTGTATGGTTTACATTTGCCGAGGCCGTAGTTTGCACCAGGCCTTTTCCTATAATGTGCTACCATATGTGATCCTCACAATGCATTATTGTCTCCACTTCATAGATGAGGAATCTGAGGCACAAAGAGGTCTGACATGCAGCCAAGGGTCACCTGTGTGTAAGGAGCCCAGGAGGGTTTGGACTAATTTTCTGACTAAGATCCATGCCCTTAACTGCCATTGCCATAACATCTTTCCAGAATGAGATGGGCCATCCTGGAGGGAGGGAGGGGAATGAGAGAGGGCTAAGGGGTGTCACAGAGCAGGTGGTCAAGACTGGGCGGGTGACACTTCTCCCAGAACTGTGCGTCGCCTTCTAACGAGGACCTTACCATTCTCAACACAGTGTTTCGCTTCTCAGTATTAGCAATGTTCATGGGAAAAAAATAGAAACAGGAACTAAATAACAGCCCAGAAAACTACTTCTAAGTGTTACCTTTTCATTTCATCCAAGCTGTAATCATGTTTCCACATCAGGTAATTCTCCTGGAAATACCTAATGTATTTAAAACAGTGAAAGGACCTGGATGAATGACAGTTCAAATCAGTTTAGGTTACTTGTGCTAAATGTTCACTTGGGCTTGACACTTTAAAAAAGCAAGAATCTATATGTTTATAGATCTTTACTCCTTTCAGGAGTAATTACTCATTAAAATGAACTTCCTCATCAATAATTACATGTTAATAAGCTCATGATGAGTGTACAATACAGATGCTTATTTAAAACGTACCTTTGGTCATGGCATTTTCTTGTCTAAACTCTTCCAATCCTACCTGCCCACCTTCAGCCCAAGATGTCTGCTTCAGGAGAAATCCCCTGGGATTTTTTTTTTCTAACTCTAAAAGACTAGAGTAGAATTTGACAAGCCATATTTGACAGTAGTTTTTCATTAACGACCTTTCTTTCCCTCTTAGTGTTTAGAAATTATTTCAATACTGAACCTCATCTTCATTATCTGGGATCTGCATCAGTATGCAAATGAGCACAGCACTGATATTTTACCTAGGTGATCAGGCAAATATACAACAAATAGCTATCTGGAACTGAATGGCAGAGAAAGAAATGTATCCTTGTCAATTTTCTGTCTTTCCACATCACTTTTTAATGTTTTGTCAGAACTCCAACTAAAGTATGTAACTGGACCCACTTTGTCAAAGGAAATGGATCCTGAGATTGACACACATTATCCCCACCACGTAGGTATCAGGCCCTCGTTCATGTCACATCCCGCTGTGTCTGTCTGCAAACTCGCCCTGTGTACTCTTCTGGAATACAGAAGACATCTCTCCACTTTGGACATACTCTTTCTGTAAAATTTGTTTTTATTTTAAATATATTTGATCAGTTCATAGTAACTTTTAAAAATACTGGGTTTAAATGTGGTGGTGGGAATCCGGGTCCTTGTTCACACCCTCTTTCTCCTTCCTAGAGTGAGTTGAAACACTTTTCCCAAGGAAGTCAGGTTCTAGAGGGGGAACGAGGTATAGTGATGCAGACATTAGTACTTTACCACAGGCCAATTCAAGCACTAATCCTCTAACATAAGCAGGGTGTAGCTGCCTCTGAAGTCAGCCCAACAATACACATGTGTTTTCCCAACCTAAAAAAAAAAAAAGAAAAAACTTTCATATCAAATGCAACTTTGAAAATATTTATTTTGAAGTTGAGTTGCTACAGACGCAAGTATTTGTTGAAAAGTTCAGGACTCATTGTTGGGTTAATATTCTGGTTTCCCTTTCTGAAACTTCCCATTTCACTAACAGAAAGCTATTTTAGGATTTGGTCCATGTGAAAGTCATTTCCACTGTAAGTAGTTGCTTCAGGAAGAACAAGTAAATCCTCTCCTTTCACCTTATATGTTCATATTTAGGGCATGTGCAGAAATGAAGAGATTTCAGGAAAGTCGCTATCTAAACCCTTTCAACTCAAATACTTTTTAATTTCTCTATGATAACAAGGATCCTAATTAGTTCCAAATTGCTAGGCAAGATGAAACAGATCCATTGCTGACTTAGGCCTTGTATAAATTAAGTAGTGACTCTAAGAAAGAAAGATGAAATCTGACTCCAGTTGTCTGCTCAGCTCATAGCACACTGCAGGAACACATCATATCTGTATAACACACCTTATAAAATTATTTTCTCCCTGCGATGTATCTTCTAACTGCCTGTGCTTGCAACAAACATAGCTATGTAGTTAGGCCAGAGCTTGGATCATTGTCCCGTCCTCAGCACATTGGCGTTTGGAACTGGGTAGTTCTTTGCCAGGGGGTGGGGTGGGGTGATGGAGGGTTCGGGGGCTGCCCCCTTCTTACAGCACCTGCATTATCAGTCTCACTAGATGCCAAGATCCACCCCCAGTCATGACAACCAAGTGTGTCTTTACACTTGTCATCTGTCCCTTGAAGGACAAAAACACCTCTGGTTGAAAACCACTGATTAGCATTAGGGTCATGATTTTATAATCTTCATCATATTGTATTAAAACTATGAATGTGTTTATATCATTTCCCCTACGATGCTGTATACTTTTAAAGAGAACCACCCTATTTTTACACACACACACACAAGTTCAAAAATGCTTGTCGGGGGCCGGGGATTTACCTCAGTGGCATAAGCGCCTGCCTTGCAAGCCCACAGTCATGAGTTTGATCCCCGGTACCAAAAAAAAAAAATGCTTGACAGGTACCTTAGTTATCTTATTAACCAAGTAGTTATTACTCAGACACAAAGCCCAACACTCACAAATTAAAGGAGCAGAGGTTTAGCTACAGTTTGTGGAGGTTTCAGTCCCTAGTCGGCAGGCTCCAAGGCAGGGCAGCAGGGCAGAGAGGCACCGCAGAGGAGAATTGCTTGTGACAAGGAAGACCAGAAACAGATCATAGAGGATCAGGAAAGGGAAATAGACCCTTCAGGCTAGGCCCACAGTGGTCTGTTTCTTCAGATCAGACTCCACTTCTTAACAGCAGGCCAGGTAGACATCCCCATAATCAAATAATCTCCTCAAAGCCCAGCATACACTGTGGGGAGGACATCCAGATATAAACCATAACATTCTGTCCCTCATCCCTAAAAGACTCATGAGCAGCTCTTTATGCAAATTGCATTTGGCCCATCTCTGAGAATTGCAAAATTCCTAACAGTTTCAGTCCCAAGGCTGTCCTAAGATTCAAGGTCAACTCTTAGCCCAAGTAAGCCCTTGTAAAAATCAAAAACAAAGTGAAACACTGTCAATATACAAAGAAAATCACAGACTAAACATTCCCATTCCCAAAGAGAGCAATATCAGGGAGTAGAAAGGAATGCAATCAAAACCAGACTGAAATCCAGCCAGGCAAACATTAGACCCCGTAGTTCAGTGTCCACCATGGACAAACTGGGGTCAGATAGAAACTCCAAAGGGCTGAGAGGACACTACCCTATGGCACTGCTGTTGGTTGTAGCTCCCATGGCCTCTCCCTTGCTCACTGCTTTCATCAGACATCCTATACTCCTGGTTTCCCAACTCTCTGGAGTTTTCATTGTATTTTTGGCTTTACACTCACAGCTTCATACATTGCCCCCTCAGGGGCACACTTCCTGGCTTCTTGGGCCTTCTTCCGAAATCTGGGTGGATGCCACCTTGACTCCACAACTCCTGCATTTGGCATGCCCGTGAAACCAGCACCACAGGGCTGATGCCAAGGTCTGCTGTTGAGCAGTAACAAGGCCCCCTTGCATCATGGCTCCACAGGCCCCGCAAGGCCTGCATGACTAACTCCTGTTGTTCTGAACTGAACCCTGGATAAGCAATGCCCTAGGCTTCTGGTCTCCTCTAGCAGGAGGCCACAGAGCACTTTTCTCAAAGCAAAGTCTCACTTTTATAACTCTGAGCCTACAAAGGATAGGGTCCTATAGTTTGGTGTTTGTGAGGAATCTTGAGGGAATTTTTTTTTAAAAAAATAATGCTACAAAGCAGAAAGAGAAAACAGAGACAAGAACAAAGAAAAAGAGGCTGCCTCATGAGGGCACTCAGAGCAGAGCAGGTGGGAAGGTCATGGTAGGAAAGAGTGGGTGCTATGGATGAGGAAACCGGGCTGAGGATTTTGGGCAGCCTCACTCTGATGACCAGACCTCCATAATTCCCTATTTCTCATCTCTTTATTGGCCTTGACCAAACTTTAATCAGTTCCTTCCTTTCCAAAAGGCTTCTAAACCCCTCTGGCCCCAGTCCTGAACAAACACAGTAAAATGTCGAACTTTCCCCCTTATCAGCTCCTCCGGGAATTGGTGGACACAGTGGGATACTTTCCTGTCAGAACCACTGAGCATTTCCCATTGATTGTCCAATTTCCTTTGCAAAGATTCTGCTTATCTCTGTGTGTCCCTTCTTTACCCTATAAAATAAAACTCTTTTTCTTTTTGACTTCAAAACCCTTGAAGATTTCTTTGATCAGAGCACTCTCCCTATTTCGAAAATCTTTCTTGTAAATAAAAAGCTTTACCCTAAATCCATATTTGTTTTTATCTGACACTAGGTTTCTGAGCCTGAATTTTATCATCTACAAAGGGAAGAGGAAAGAAACAATGCCTTTCAGGTCTTTTCCTATAGATTTGTGCCCAACCAAACAGCTTATTTCAAACGTTAAGAGAAAAAGTTCACAGAATTAGATCATGTGATTTCTTTTTTGGTTCAAAGTTTGCAATAGCGTATCATAAAAGATGTGTATCATAAAGTACTTTAAGGATTGAGTAATGAGGATTTTAACAAGTTTATAGGTTACTTTACTATACATAACCTAACAAGATGTTTTCTCCATCAATTCCTTTCTTTCCCAGTGGGCTATATGAAAGTCAGTCAAGATCTTCTGGCAGCATTGGCCTTGGGGTCTTCTTAGCAGCAAAAGCTGGCTTCCTATTTCTCATGCATTTCACGCAAACGTTTGGGTGTGCTATGGTGGTCTTTAAAATTCAAGTCAAGTGATACATTTCTTATAAACATAGCATATAAGCATTTATCATTTCTTTCTTTCAATAAACCACACCTGACGTAACAAAATGTATTTAGTTATACTTCCAGGCTCTTTGGATAGTATTTTACAATGCTAAATGTAATGGTTCTTACAAGAGACAATAGAAATATATTCCTGTTTTAATCAATTTTGTTTTAGGACTTGATTAAGATCATTAATCAAGGAACAAAGCCCAAGTACTGACAACTAATGAGCAGTGATATATATTTAGGTTTTGATTTGTCTTACTTAGCAACATAATATAATAAGATGTGATTCTATCTAAGTTTTATTAAGTTTAACTTTTACTTTTGATTGTCTTGCTTGCTTGACTCACCAGAGCCCACAAGGGTTACTTTTATTTTGAAAGAACCTGTCAAATATTCTTAGGGCTACTATTGAAATGAAGCCATTCTTCAAAACTGCAATTAAATATAATATATACCGTATTGCATACCAGTGTAAAATATGAGCTGCTTGATCTAGATTAATTAAAAGTGGAAGAAAATGAGCTGAGGAGGTAATGTGCATTGCCCAGAGAACACCTGAACTACTGGGTATTGTTTCTTGTGATTTGGATAGTTTTGTGCTTTTTTTTATTTTAAAGAGAAAAAAAAAACAGAATTTCAAAACAAGATAAAGGACCATAACAATAATTAGTACATTGCTTATTGTTATCTTCAAAGTAGTTACTCAGAGTATAAGATATAGGCATGAAATTCTATCCAAACAATATGAGCACAACCTTTCTTTTCAATGAGCTAAGAGAAACTAGCTGTAGAACCATCCTAACTACCTTGTCTATATATATATTTTTTCCTTTTCCCTTCCTTCTTTTCTCCTTTCCCCATCATAGTTTCTTTTTTAAAAAACAGTTTAATTTTAGTTAGCAAGTTAATCAAATATAAAGCAAACATCTGCAAATATGTTCCTTTTCATAATAATGAAATAAAGAATTGCTAACCTAGAATTTTATACACAGCAAAAATATTCTTCAAAAGTTAAAGCAAAATAAGGACATATTTCAAGCAAACAATAATTCAGCAAAATTATTATGGCTCAGGCTGGGGGTTTAGCTCAGCGGCACAGCATCTGCCTGGCAAGTGCAAGATCCTAAGTTCAATCCCTGGTACCAAAAAAGAAAAAAGAAAAAAATTATTATGGCTCATATATAACATTAAAATGTTAAAATTTTAATATAAAAATATTAAAATCTAATGTTGATTATTTTCCTCAGGCAAAAGGAAAAAACATTTAGGCTGGCAGTAATTTAGGAAAAATAAACAACACTGGCAGGATAAACATTGAGTACATTCAACAAATCTTGGTTTTTAAAACAATAGTAAAATGGTTCTAATTTTTAAAAATGTGTAGAATTAAAAGTTAGGTAACATAAAAGGAAGGAAAATAAAGGATTGAAGCACTGTAAAATCCTAATATAGTATCAAGGAAGCAATGAAAATAACAATTTAAGGTAGGCTGCTACGTTAACAAAAATGTGTGCTATAATCTTTATAGTAACCACTAAAGTTTAGAAGAATAAAATAAGTATTACTAACAAGCTAGTACACAAAAATATTTTTGAATTCCATTGATACAACAAAGGGTAAGAAAGAGAAGAAGGAACCTAGCAGGACCAATAGAAAACACAGAGCGAGCTGGTAAATTTAAAAGCAAATAAATCAGTAAAATTATCCCAACTTCAGAATAAAAATCAGATGAATGGACTTTAAAACTCAAAAGTGAATTATGCTGTTTTTAATACATACTTCTTGGAAATAGGACCTCCCAAAGAGTGGGAAAAGCTAGAGTATGCAAGCAGTAACCATGGGAAAGCCAGTTATCCTAAGATCAAAAACATAAGTGATAATGCAAAATGAGTTGCCTTTTCATTATGATAAATCTCATAATAACTTTGTAATGATACAAGGGTTAATAAACAAGTAATAAACAAAGAAATTATAAATTTGTATAAAACATACAACATGGTCTTGAAGTATATTAAGCCAAACTTGACTAAACTAAAATGAGAAATACATTAAGTAAAATTAATCAGACACAAAAACTTAAATATCACATTTTTTATATTATAACCCAAACTATAATTGAAAAACAAAATAAAAAATAATAGGAAGTAGGGAAATAGATCTTTCTTAAATGGGAAGGGGATCAAGAGATGGAGGAATGGGGATAGAGGAAAGAAAAAGGGGGTGAAAAAAGGAGTTAAAATATGCCAGGTACACATGCCAACTTCACACAGGAAGTGTCAACATTACATACTGCGAATGTGTATTAATAAAAAAAAATTTTAAGCCAAGAAAAACATGTCCATACTCAGAGTCAGAAATATGAACACACCTCTCTCCAGTATAGGGAGATAAAAATGTCAGTAAAGATTAGGAAGACTGAAACTTTATGTTCAATGAAGTTCCAAAGATGGACGTTTGGAAACTGCATTCAACAACTGCAGAATAAACTTCTTTTCAAGTGAACATGGACTCTCACAGACATAAATTCAGTAATGGGTTAGATAGTAGCCTTCATTCTGTACCATGTTCACTGTTTGTTTTGATTGGCTTTATTCTCTTTCGTTTTGTTAGATTTTATTCTCTTTAAAATAAAAAACTAATCTTCCACAAATTTCAAACATTAAAATCCTATGGAATAAATATTCAGACAGTTATAAGTCACTTAAAAATTATAATGTAAAAGTATCCATATATTTTAGAATTTAAAAAGAACATCATCAGGAAATAACATTTTGTTATTAGAACTAAATGGTAGTGAAAATATGAATTAAATGATAGTGAAAATATTACAAATCAAAACAGTATGATGCTAAGCTGTGCAAGGGAAGAAATACATAGTATCAAATGAGTTTATTTTATTTTAACTTAAAGAAAGGACAAAAGTTAAGTGTCCTAGATGTCTAGCTCCAAATGCTAGAAGAGACTGTTAAATTAAATTTAAAACCAAAGGAGTACACACCCATAATTAAGAAGCTGAGGCAGAAGGATCACAAGCAGGAGGCCAGCCTGGGCAATTCACCAAGACTCTACCTCAAAATAAAAAGATTAAAAGGGCAAAGGAGGGGCTGGGAGTTTAGCTCAGTGGCTTAAGTGCCCACCTGGCAGACTCGAGGTCATGAGTTCAATCTGCAGCACCAAAAAAAAAAAAAAAAAAGCTAAGGATGTGGCTCAGTATAAAGGTCATAGATTCGATCTTTAGTACCACAAAATAAATAAATAAAGTTAAAAAGAATGTCAGAAAATGATAAGAGCCAAAATATGCCAGGGATGGTGCCATATAGCTATAATCCCAGCAGTACTCTGGGAGGCTGGAGCAGAATTGCAAATTTGAGACCAACTTGGGAAACTTAGTGACTTAGCAAAACCTTCTCTCAAAATAAAAAATATCTGTGCGTGTAGCTCAGTGCAAAGGCCCTGTGTTCAAACTCTGGTACTATATTACACACTTACACACACAAGAACCAAAAATAAAATCAATAGAATAAGAAAGAGTATAATAGACTCAGCAAATTCAAATTAGTCATGTCAAAAGACAAAAAAAAAAGGAAGAATCTGTTCATGGAAAAATAAAAGCTTCTAAGAATGAAAATGAAAATGTTACAGGCATGGTAACAGACACCTGTAATCCCAGCACTCATGAAGCTGAAGCAGGAGGATCGCTGCAAGTTCGAGGTCAGCCTGGGCTACATAGTGAGCTTAAGTCCAGCCTGAACTACATATTGAGAACTTGTCTCAAAAAAAGAAGAGAAGAAAGAGGAGGCAGTTTACATATATTTCAAATATTAAAGCGGCAATACAAGATGTAATTTTATGCCAATAAATTTGAAATTTTAGATGAGATGCACAATTCCTTAAAAATTACAATTTTCCAAAATAAATTATTCTTTCATGAATTTAAGGTTACCAGTTTGAAACATTGATGGCATTTCTATCAAATAAAAACATTGCTGTGTGTCCTCATCCACCTTATTCACCAGATCTAGGCCCATTCAACTTCTGCCTCTTCCTTAAGGTCAAAATGAATGTCCAGGAAAACATTTTGGACCAATTCGGAATATCACGGATAGGAACTCATACAACAAAAGACACACATAACAGAGGCCCTCAAGAACTGCTTCCAAAAGAGGCAAGAATGATGGGATAAATGTGTTTGAAGTAAACAGTATTGAGGAGGACAAATGACAATGTCTCTTGCTGTAATAATTTTTAAGTGAAATAGTCACCATATATTTGAGCAGATCTCATACTAAGTCTTATAATCAGGTAACGTATGTCATCACACTTTGTTATTTTCCAGATAGGCTTTCCTTACTTGTATCCTTTATATTTTCCAGATAGGCTTTCCTTACTTGTATCCTTTATATTTTCATATTTAGAATCAACTTAAGTCTTTAAAAAGAAAGACAAGTTTATGGATTTTGATTAGGATGATTTTGAACTATGGATTAATTTAAGAAAAATAAAAATTTTAACAGTGTTGAAAAATTTGGAAATCAACTAGCCAGCCTTCCTGGCAAGCCACACAAGCCACACGGGTTCCAGAGAGAACAAAGTCAGATAGCCACACGGGTGGGCCACATCACCCGTGCCCCCCCCCACCCCGCCCGCTGTAAGCAGCTGGATGGTTCGGAGGACAGGCTGAGTTGACAGCAACTAAGGCACATAAAGCAACTAAACGCTTCTATTGTTTGGTTGATTATGCAGGCCTAGGGCCAGAGGTTTGAGCATTTCTTGGGAGGATGACATTATGCAATATGGCAAATATGGAGGATTTCCTTCTATCTTGTCTTTGAAGTCAAATATTGTTTTTACTATTTTGCTTTGTTCTGATTAATTGTTTTGCGTTATTCAACATTCTATTTTGATTGATTTTATTGTGTTTTGTTTTTGGTTTGATTTTGCTATACCTGATGGAATGGATAAGAATTGTGAAGACAATGAGATATACTATGGTACCTGTTGTTGTCTTCCTCAGATCCTGCTTTGAAGTTCTGTACCAATTTTGCAGCATTGTTTTGATTGGCTTTGTTCTGTCTTGTTTCATTGGATTTTACTATCTTTAATATAAAAAAGAAAGATTCAACCTATCAATGTGTTATTACTTTTTTATTTTTATATATTTTCTTAAATGTCTGTCATATTTTGCCATGTTAAATCATGAGTGAGGTAATATTATTCCTGAGCATAGAAAATTGCTCTTTAAGGTATCAAAACAACCTTAACTGTTTTAACACAGAATCACAATACATATACAGATGTAAATATCCATATAACACTCAATTTTTGTGGTGAGAGACTTTCTCTTATTAACAACACCTGCTACAGGATTTAGAGTCTTCCTTAAGTCCAAGAGAAATTCATCTCAAAATGCTCAACTACATCAACAAAGCTTTTTATTTTTTAAATAAGGACACATTAACATTTGGAGGGGTGGGATTTAAATATATATTTCAAGGAGCCACTATTCAACTCCCTATGCTTGGCCTATTCCCCCATGCCAGTATCACTGTCCTAAGGTTGCCCCAAAAATGCGGTAAAGTGGATAACTTCAAAGAACGGACATGTGGGATCTCACAGTTTGAAGGTCAGACAGTTTGAACTGTCAAACTGTTGGCGGGGTTGTCCTCCTTCTGGAAGCTCTAGAGTCTCCTCCCTGCCTGCCCTTCTTGGCTTCCTTAGCTTGTGCTCTTATTGCTCTGGTTTCTGTCTCTCTCTTCATAAAGCTCTCTCCTCCATGCAGGTCTCACATATCTCCCTACTTTTTACCAGGAGATTTTGATTTTGGAGCCCACCAGATAATCTTACTAATTTTGGAGCCCACCAGATAATCCAGGATGAACTTTTCATCTTCAGATCTTTAACTTAATTATACCTACTGTAAAAACCCCACATTAGGTAAAATCTACAGACTCCGAGAGGAAGGATCTAGACACCTATGGCAGGAGGGGTCAACCATTTAACCCACTGCCCTGTGCTCTAGATCTACGGCACCCTTGAAATCTGGAAGGAAATGTTTGTTGGAGCTCCTCGAATGCTTCATTCCTTGATGAATGTCATTACATCTCCAAGTTGATAGTTTTCCTGAAGATTCTCACAGGCCTTCCTTAGCGTGACCTGTCTTGGAGCTGACCTAGTACATACAGCCTTTGCTGTGGGGTGTTTGTCACACAGACACATACACAGACACACACAAAAAAAAAATTAGTAGTATCTAACTGCAATAAACAACAGATTAACCAAAAAAACCTAAATCCAGGGAATGGATGTCCATAGGGACCTTGGAAAACCACAAGCAAATCTCTGGGAAAATAGAACAACATCCATAAGCTCCGAGTTATGCCTGTGTGTCTTCTGTGCGTCTAGGTGGTGCAAATTCTTGGTAAAAGCTGAAAAGGCCCTACCTTTTCATCTCTGCCTAATGTTGAGACTGCAAGCAGGAAGAAATGGTTAAGCAGAGTTGTAAGCTTCTTAACTAAGGGTTAAAGGCAAGCTCAGAAATGGACAGAAAGATTCTCTGCAAAGACGGACAGACTCATTGGTCCTAAGAATCTGAGTTCTGTCCAATCAGGAGCTGAGGGAAGGCTTGAGTAACCACAATGAGAAATATAAGCAGTTGGCCAGCTTTCTGTGGTTAGGACAAAATACTTAACATACACAATTTAAAGGACAAAATGTTTCTTTTGGCTCGTGCTTTCAAAGGTTTCATGGTTGGCTGACTTCAAGGCAGAAATTTCATGGTAGAAAGACAGGAAGGAGGAAAACTGCTCATCATGGGGAGCCAAGAAGCAAAGAAAGAAAGAAGGAAAGAGCAGAAGATAAAAGAAGGGGGTTTGGGGATGTGCTCCCTACAGACCCCGGGAGCTTCTTCCTCCTCCCCACCCCACTCCCTAAGGGCCGCTGGCTGGGAATGAGCTAATCCATGGACAAGGTCTGGGCCTCACCATCCAGTTACCTCTTAGATCCACCTCAGGACACTGCTGCATCGACAGCCAAGCCCTCTTTGGGGGACACTTCAATTTAAAACCGTAATAAAGACTTTATAGCATTAATTCAGAAAAGCCATAAACAAAAAACCCCAGAAAGTTAGGGGAGGATCTGATTTCCAGAATTGAAATTACCCTATGTTAATGATCCAGTTTTCAACAACAGTGACACAAATTATAAAACACATAAGTAAACAAACAACAAAAAAATATGTGGCGAATGCACAGATCAACGATGAACAGAAGCCATCCCTGAAAAAGCCCTGAGGTGCCTACCAGATAAAACATTGACACAGTTATTTTAAGTAGGTTCCAAGAATAAAAGTAACCTATGTAAAAAGAATTAAAGGAAAACATGTGAGAAATGTTTTATTAAGTAGCTATCAACAAAGAGTAGAAATTCTGTAAAGAAGAACCAATAAAAATTCTGAAACTGAAAAACTGAATAATCCAAGGGGGCCAACAACATATGTTGGGGGAAAGACGGCCTATTTAACCAGGGGTGCTGGAAAAATTGGTCATCCATTTGCTGAAGACAGAAGCTGGACCTTTATCCCTCACCACATACAAAATTAGAATCTAAATGAATCAAAGTCCTAAACATTAATATTAAATATTAAAATCTGGTAGAAATATTAAATCTACTGGAAGATAAAATAGGTAAGCCACTTGAAGACACAGGCATAAGAAAGGATTCTCCAAACAGAGTGTCAATTGAACATGAAACAGCAGCAAGAATCAACAAATGGGATTACATCAGACCAAAAACTTCTATAGCAAAAGAATCAATCAGTAGAATGGAGAGACAACCTACAGAATGGGAAAAAATTTTGCCAGCTACTCTTCAGACAGAGGACTAGTATCCTAAATATGCAAAGAATTCAAAGAAGTGAAACCACTTAAGCAGCGTGTATACCCATCAACAAAGACTGGATAAAGAAAATGTGGTTTGGGAAGCAGGAAAAAGGGGCTCCCTTACGTAGCAATCCGGCAATCCGGGACACGGAGTAGGAGCAAACAACCACCTTACTGCCGGTGGCCCTGCATGGGACTCGCGTCTCACTGTGAGCTCTGGACAGGGTTTTTCTTTCTCTTTCATAGTGTTGGTGGGAGGCGTCAGGTAAAGGATACAGAAGCAAAACAGTGTTTAAGGGGCTCCAGAATTTCTGGCAGGACTTTCCAGGGTGGTTTTGCCCTCTTGCAAAGGGTGGTCATGGGTTGCTAGGTAAGGGAAACCAAAGGGAGGCAGTCTGGTTTCCTACATCATTATTATTATTATTATTAGGTTTGAGACAAGGTCTCACTGTGTAATTCAGGCTGGCCTTGAACTCACAAAGTAGCCCAGAGTTGTCTCCAACTTGCGACAATCCATTTTATCTCAGCCTCCTGAGTGCTGGGACTCACGGTTGTGTGCCACCTTGGCTGGCTCAAAATTTAGAAAAAGAAAAGTGGTTTCTACATAGAATGGAATACTACTCAGCTACAAAGAATGATAAATTTGAAATATTTGTAGGAAAATGGATGCACCTGGAAAATATAATGTTAAGTGAAATAAACAGGTCATACAAGCTTAAATAGCATATGTTATCTCTCACTTGAGTGAGGCAAAGTACAAACAAAGAGAATAATAAAGGATGCATAGAAGCAGACTAGGAAGGAGAAAAGTGGCCCAAGAGAACAAAGGCAAGGAATGAGAAGGAGGAGGAGGGAAAATAAGAAGAGTAAAGATATGCCACGAATGGGAACCTAATAATTCCAATTAATGTGACCATTATATGCCATGATGTGAGCTAAGACACATAATATCAACAGGAATGAAATATGAGACAGGGGAGCTGGAGGAGGAGGGAGGGAGGAGGAGGGAAGGGTATTAAAGAAAAGAAACTCACTGTAATATGCACGTGTAGGCATTTCCCACGATGATTGTGAGCTATCTTTTTTTTGTGCAAGTATGCACAAAAAACCAACAAAATTTAATAAACACAATTTAAAAAGAAAGAAAGAAAAGCTCAATAATCAAAATGAAAAGTTCAGTAGAGTCCCAACAGCAGATTGGAGCAGGCAGATGAAAGAATAAGTGAAAATAAGTCAATTGACAGCATCCAGCCTGGAAATCAGAAAGAAAGAGTCATGGTGAAAGATCAGCAGAGTCTGTGAGACGCATAACTACCAGCAGCTGTACCAATATACGCATCATCAGAGCGCCAGAAGTAGAGACAAGAGAGACAGGGGAGAAAGAACGTTGGAAGGACAAATGGACAAAAACTTTCAAATCGCATAAAAACATCACTCTGCTAGTGCAAAAATCCCATGAACTCCATGTAGTGCATATAGTAGTTGAATTTAAATTTACCACCTTTTTGTCTGTTTTTTGTCCCCTGTTCATGTGTTCCATGTACCTCTTTTTGAGTCATTTTCCAGTTGTTGTTTTTTTTTTAATTGTTTCCTCATTTTTTCCTTTTTGCAGTCTTTGATTGAGTTTTGATTTTTAACTCACCATTTTACCTTATATTAATGTTATACCCTTTCATGTGCAAATTCTTGACAGCGGTATAATTCCATACACTTTCCACATTGTATGCTATTTTTCATGCATTTCACTCTTGCTTTCTCAATAAACTCTATAATACATTATTATATTTGCTTTAAATAGCAAATTATGATTTTAAAAAATGAAGACAAGAAAAAATAATACTTAGGTTTAGTCATGTATTGATCATTCTCAATAATTTTTTTCCTTTGTATGGAGCTAAGTTTCCATCTAAATTGATTCTTTTCAGCCTGAAGAAGTTGACATTTTTTTGTAATGCAAACACTTGGTGACAGGTTTTCTCAGATTTTGTTTATCTGAAAATGCATTTTGCTTCATGTTTTTATTGGATTCTAAGTTGACTTTTTTCTTTTAGCACTTTAAAGATTTCTCTTTTTTTAATTTTAGAGAGGGTAAAACTAAACCGAACAAAACAGAACAAAGCAAATCAGAAGCGAAACAATGTAAGTGACACAGATTTCAAAGCAAGACAACAGGAGATCTACAGTGGCTACCTAGCACTTTAAAGATTTCTAATTGCATTGGATCTCATTAAAGAATTGGTTGTCGTGCTTTTTGTTGATCTTCTAAATATGATCTTTTTTTTCTTTTTGCTAATTTTAGAATTTTTTCTTGTTTGATTTTCTTTGACTATGAATATTTTTTCTTTATGGAAAAGTATGATCTTTAACTCAATCTGTTATTTTCTTATTGTTACTATAAACTTCTCTATCCTTTGTTTGTTTTTGAGACAGGGTCTTGCTATATAGTTCAAGAAGCAATCCTTTTGCCTCAGCCTCCCCAGCGCTGGAATTACAAATATACACCCATCTTCAACATTCTAACAGGAAGTAGGTTATCTGTCTTCCCCCAAGATTCACTCTAAATATTTTGCTTTGGCTTTACTGTTGGTTAGTAGAAAGAACTTCTGTCAATTTAGTTTAATGTTCAGTGGATACACAGGCTGATGGAGAATGTGACAGTTGCTTGGAAATAATATTTTTTTGCATTGACCACAGCTTCCACATTATTAGAAAATAAATTACTCTTGAATATTTTAGAACAGCCATCTTGCATTTCCCCTGTACCTCATGAAGTTAGTCAATACTACTGTACTAAAGAAACAAACTGGAAAATTTGTTTGTTTGTTTGTTTTGCTCTGTTCTGTTTTTTGAGACAGGATCTGGCTATGTAGTATGGGCTGGTCTTGAACTTGCTTATGTATCCCAGGCTGATCTGGAACTCACGGTGACTCTCCTTCCTCAGCCTCCCGAGGAATTATAGGTGTGTGCCACCATGCCCGGCACTGTTTGTTCATTTTGTTCTGTTAAGAAACAAATAGGAAAAATTGAAAAACCACTGATATCTGTGAGGGTGTGAGCTATTTAGGGGAAAGAACCAAAAGTTCCAATCAATGGAGAAATGCTTTGAATGTTTTATGACAGACATGAAGGCCATAAAGTGAGGCTGTGCAGACAATGAAGAGGCCACAAACATGAGGCTCAGACCCACTCCGGGTGTCCGCAGGGAGAGTCAGAGCCGCGGTGGCAGATGTGTGGTTCGCCAGCCTCTGCAGGTGTTGGTCATCATGGAGAGCTTTCAAAGTTCACCACCACTGGCCCAGAGATTTCTACTCCAGGCTCATGTAATCATCTTTTATTTCACTCTGCAGTTCATTCATATGATCAGTAAGTTCGTTGAAACGGTACCTCAGACAACTGATTCCGGTTATGTGTTTTACACTAATTGCTGGTCAGTACTTAATAAACCTAGTATTTTAGAGTAAAGACACATATTCAGTGGGAAAAATAAGGTTTGCTACTGAGTTAAATGATCTCATATCAAACTTATGATACAGGTAGAATATAATTTTCTATATACTCTGTAAGTTCACTTTCACCTCATTACGACTCTTCTAAGCAAATTGTCAATTTACCAACTGTAGATCCATTGATCTCTTTTGCAGAGGGTTAGAAGGTTGCTTTCAAAGAAATTCTGATTGTGAGCATCTTCCACGATTTCCATCATGATGTGATAAACATTCCCCTAGAATAATTTGTGATTCTTACATAAAAAAGATAATTACTGTGTTGTTTGTTTGTTTGTTTGTTTGTTTTTGGCACCGGGGATCAAACTCAAGATCTCCTGTTTGCCAGGCAGGCGCTTAAGCCACTGAGCTAAATCTCCGGCCTTACTGTGTATTTTTTCATGTTACAAAAATAGGTAAATTTTGACAAATTAGAACAGTTACCTTGTACCAGCAAATTATTCTGTAGTGGACCACAAGGCACAGGAGTTGAGTCACAATCCAGCCTGTTCACTGATGCCTATGCCCCTCGTGCAGCATGATTAGACTTTCTTTCAAAAAAAAAATAGTAATATTTCAATATGAAAAAACCTTTGGTGATTTCACCATTCCATTGTTATACAGGTTCGAATCATGGTTTTAAACACCTTAGAAAATACACATTATTTTTCAGAAATGTCATCCTATGTTTCTTTTTTTTCCATTTTAAAGCAAAAAAAAGAAAAAAACCCAGAAAAATCAAGAAGCAAACAAAAAAAACAATAAAAGCAAAATGACAACCACAACATTAGCTATATAGGTTTTCAAAACAAGATGATAGGAATTTAACAATGGTTGTTATATTGCATATTGTTAACTTCCAAATAGCTGCTCAGGTTGCCAGGTACAGGAATAAAACAAAACAGTAAAATGGAACAAAACTTAAGACTTCAAAATCAAGACAGAAGGAAATCCCCCACAGTAGCTATAATGCATATTGCTATTCTCCAAACAGACCATCAGCCTTAGGTCTGCAAAGTCAATCAAACAATACCAGCAGTAAGTTACTTTTTTTACTTCAGTTGCTGTCATCTCAGCCTGACTTCCTCTGAATCAGCCCATTGCTTAGGGGGTGTGGGGTGCGGTTCGCTCTTCTTGTCTCCAAGCCCACACACTGGCCAGCTTACGGGAAGGTGTGGTTTGCCCATCCTCTATTTCTATGATACCTACAGTAGAGCATACATGATCAAATAAAATTTCAAATTGTTCTACCTTTTGCATTACAGATGATCCCAGAGACTCATCTGTATTTAGCGCCAAATGCCTGGTGGAAGTAAACATAGCAGTTCTTTCACACGTACTTCCTGTGTTCTGTGCATGGTAGTTTTCTGTGTACACAGTGACCAAGGGAACACCACTGTGAAATGACCCAGCCAGCGCTTCAAAATAAGATCTGAAACACTATGATTACATGTCATTTTAGGCGCTTCTAAAAGAACTTTTGAATTTGGACTGAAAATTGTAAGATTCAACACCTCGCTCAGCCTGCCACCAGAATTGTGTTTTTATCCCAAAACACCACATATACTGTCTCATCCAAAACCAAGTCATCACTGTCAAGCTCTTTAGGCATCTGCATAGATTAAATCAAGATTTCAACAAGAAATAATTTGTGTGCTAAAAGGAAATATGCCATTTGATTTAATCTAGGTTTCATGAGTGCAAATCTAGTACAACATTTGTTCAAAAAAAATGTTAAAGAAACATCTGAAATTACAAACCTCATTTGGGCCACCTGCTGCATTCATTTTATAAGATCTATGAATATTTTGAGATTTTGTTAGGTTTAGTTATTAATTTTTTGCACCAAAATAATGTATTGTCATTGACTCACAAAACTTTAGGATATTTGTATTTCATTTCATATCTGAAGATTTTCACATGAGGCAAAGTATTAAAACTTCCTTTGGTTTCATATTTTTAAATAGATTCAAGTTACAAATATTTTGGTTAAGTTATACAAAAGAACTTTAATGTCTATACTATATCTTAATCTTGACTGACTAAATTTTTTTTATTTAAAGAGAAACAAAAGCATGTAAAGGGTAGAGATAATACAGAATTTTTTAAAAAAGATAAACAATAAGAAATCACTAGTTGATAAGTTACATATTGTCCTCTTAGAAATAGTTGTTCAAGTTACAAAATTAAAGCATGCAAAGTAGATATTCAAACAGTGAGACTGTAAACAGCTACGCATGCATGAGTCTCTACATGTATTTCTATCCTTTCTGTATTAAAGGGAAAAACAAAACTTAGCAAGACAAAACAAAACAAATTCCTATAAAAACATGAAACCAAAGTCGTATAAAACCACAGTACAAGGTGATCTACAACGATTAATGTGTTGTTTCTTATTATCTTCAATAGAATTATCTATATAATCAGGCATGATTGAATATAGCAATACATAACAATATTAGTAAAAATAAAACATTGTAGACAGCATAAAACTTCAAAGGCAGGTAATCAAACCATAGTGGATATTCTAGTGGATCTTGTCATCTTAAGTGCAGTCGCCTATACTCTCAGACTCGATACTATCAATCATAACTGCTTTGAATAAAATCTATCAATACAAAACAGCGATCCAACAAACCAGATTTGATTACGATCAGTCATGGTAAAACAGTGTAGGTTTTACAGAGCCTTAGATTAAGTTAATAGGAAATTAAGGATGATTACCATACTATACCCTGTTATTTTGGGGATTACTGTCTGTTCCCTCAAATCCAGTACAGGTAGAATGACTGGAACAGAATATAATACATCTAAGCAGAGTAGTATGAGTAATGTGGGTTTTAAATCCTGGTGCACTATTAACAATATAGCATATCAAGGCCATCTATGTTAGAGATTCTAGCCATCCTTCTCTACCTCATTTCTGCTATGCTATTTTTCTGCCTTTGTTTGTCTAGTTTTCTCCTTCATTCTACTGTCTGCCCCACTCATTGAGGCCTTTCTGCCACTGTTCCTAAAATCCTGGGGTTTTTTTTCTCTCTCTAGAATGTCCTTCAGTATTCTCAGTAGGGTTGGATTGGTGGTCACAAACTCCCCCAGTTCCTCTTTGTCATGGAAGCATCTTGTTTCTCCATTAATTTCCAGTGACAGTTTTGCAGGGTATATCAATCTGGGCTGGAGGTTATTTTCTTTCAGGCTTGGAATACTTCACTCCAAGCTCTTCTTGATCTGATGGTCTGTGTTGAGAAGTCACCCGTGATTCTGATGGGCTTACTTTATAGGTAATCTGTTTCTTTTCTCTGACAGCTTTTAATATTCTGTTTTTATATTGAATTTCTGGTATTTTGATTATTATATGGGTGTAGCTCTGTTTTGGTTAAGGTGGCTGGAGTTCTGTATGCCTCACATAACCAAATGTCATTTTCTTTTCCCATGCTTGGGAAATTTTCCTTAATTATTTCTGTGAATAGCCTTTGTAATTCACCTGTATGTATTCCTGCTTCTTTGTTCACATTTCTTATTCTTAAATTGTAGATTCTCTTGTCATTTTCTAGCCTTTGTATTGTTACTGTCTGTTTCCTTGTTATTTTTAAGAGATCTTCCCTTTCATGATCACACATTGCAAACTTGTCTTCAAGTTTTGATAGTCCATCCTTAGTTTCTTTTAAGGAGTTTTGCCAGCTTTCAATGGAGTTTTTAATTTCCTGGTAGTCTCTTTGAATCTGCTTCATGTATTCTATTCTTTATATTCTTTATCGAATGTTTCTCTCCTTTTTTTGTGTTCCTCCCTTCTTCTGTCTGTATCTTCCTGAGAGATGCTTCCTGAGACCATTTCTTTTATTACTCTACTCATATCTTGCTTTACCTGATTTAATACTTCAGTTTTGAGCTCATCTACAAGGTCCCCAAGATATCTCTTAATGTCTGTTGAAGCCATGCCTAATGTTGCGTGTTTGCCGCCCTCAATCTCCCTTGTTTTTCCCTCTTCTGGATCAGTGCTCTCAGGGTTCTGGGCTGGGGGCCTCCTCCTGCCTCTCTCTCCTGTCATGGCCCCAGCTTCCTCCACACAGGTTACAGTGCAGGTCCCAGACCCCTTCCCTGTTGGCCACAGTTCCTCCGAAGCATGCTGGCGAGGGACCTCCGCCCTCTCCTGCCTGCCCCTCCCCACTGGGCCAGCCAAACTTCAGGGGTCTTCACCCAGTTAGTGCGTGCTAGGCGCAGGGAATCGATTTGGGATGGCTCATTGGGTCCCGGCCAGGGGCGCAGCCCAGTCCAAGCAAATCCCAGGAATCTGCTCAGGGGAGGGTGCAACCAACTGAAGTCACTGTCACTCCCAGTTCAGGCTCCTCCTGCCCAATTCCAACATGGTGCCCACTTGGTCACACCCTTCCAGTGGGTGAGGGTCTCATTCCCAGCACTGACCATAGATTAATGAAGGTCTCTTCACCGGCTCTGCTCTCCATTGGGCTCACCAACCCCTGACTTCAGCACTGCTATGGTTCCTGTGAGTGGTGGCAGGAATGAATTTTTGGCGGCTCTGCCAGCCAGAGTGGATTCAAGCTGGCACAAATTCAGGCTGGCGCAAACTTGGCGGGCCACAGCAAAAATGCTTTGTCCCATAATTTTTAGTTGTTTCAGTTGTAGTCCCGACATGTTTGACGAGCTTTTTTTACATTTTAATTCATTCCTGTGTCAAGAGGATCCATTTCCCTCTGTCTGGATCTCTCCAGGATGTTTTATTCTGGCATATGAGTTACTGTTTCTCCCAGGAGGCTTTGTATTTTGTTGCTCACTGATCGGCCATCTTGACTTCTTCCAACTGACTAAATTTTAAAACTCAGTACAGTTATTTAAAATCAACTGTTAGATTTAACCAACTACAAAAGGAAGTAATTTGTGGGTTTTCCAGAGGAAAAAAAATCACTAATTTAGACCACCAGTGATCCAATGACTAAATTTCCAAAAGAGTACCTACCTTTTCATTGATTTATGTTCCCAGTTACTGAAACTTCTAAATTAACAAGTCACCACTGACCCATATTTATCTCAAGTAATGTTCACTATTCCCTGGTAGCAGAATATTTAGAGTCTGGTTAAATGTCCATCATCAAGAAATAACAAATGCTAGAGAGGCTGTAGAGGAAGGGAATCCTTCTTCACCGTTGGTGGCGGGGTAAGTTATAAAAATCAGCGTGGAGATTTCTCAAAAAAAATTAAAAATAGAAATTCTGTTCAACCCAGCTATTTCCCTTCTAGGTATCCTCCTATTACAGTCAAACACGCAGACCCAGGCTTAGAGCAGCACAATTCATAACAGCTGAGTCTTCACACTTGGGTGGGTGCGTGGCTCAGCCCCCTCCCCACAGAGGCACACGGTGCCTCGGGGCACTCCTCTGGGTCATACTGCATGTGTCAGACACACATACAGATATATCCTATATATTACACGTATGCACATGCATACTTTTAAAATCAGATAATTCACATATTGGAAACTTGGATTTTCTAACATACAGTTCTATGAATTTGGGGCAGCACACAAAAGGTGAAAGAGTGATCACAATATATAATGAACATTTAAATTAAAAATATTACACTAAAAAGATGTTGTCATTTATCCTCCTCAAAATACTCACCTTTCATCCCATCATTCATCCCAGTGCTGGAGGTCCTCTTTCATGAGCGTCTTCATGAGGTATGATCAAAATTATGGTGAATGGCACTGCTGAGTGCCATCAACAGAAAAACAGGCTTGTAAAAGCCTCACGGCGTGTCCTCGTCCATCTAGATTCACTAAATCTAGTGCCATGCAATGTCTGCTAGACACTGGGCTCTCCCCCAAAGTCAGCATGGCTGTGAAAAATAAATAGTTTGAATCAATTCAGGACATCAAGCAGCCATGGTGGTGCAACTGGAGACACAAAAAAGAGGACTTCCAGACTTGCTTCAGAAAGCTTCCAGGATGGGGGATAAGTATTTTCAAAGAAAGGAGGTTGGCTATCTGGAGGGAATTAATAGCGATGTGTCTTTTACTGTAGCAAATTTAAATATTCATATTTTTCAATTCCACATTGTAAAGCTGAATAACCAATATCACAACAAAGACAAAGAATGCATCCCTTACCCTAAGCAATGCCCTCATGCCCCACCATGGATTTTTTTCTCCCCGCCCCTAGTCCCTGGCAACCACTGATCAGTTTTGTTGCCTGTAGTTTGTCATTTTAGAATGCCATGTAAACAGAATACAAGAGAGCCTTTGTTTCTGGTGCCTTTCACTGAGTATAATGTCTACACCAGAGTTTTGTATAGAGAAATACAAAGATGGCAAAATTAACACACATTGCATTTCTTTAAACATCTTTTCATTAAACAGGTGAACTTTTCCCTAAGCAGGCCAGAGAGTAAAAGTGCTGTGTAGGACAGAGCCAGGGAGTCCAGTGGAAGTGGTGCTCATTTTCCACAGCTCACGTGTTTTTCTTGCCCTAACTATTAAAGCTTAGTTCATGGGATCCATGGACTTTCCACGTTTCATGGACAGAAGGCTCAATCTCGGCTATCTTTACAAATATTCAACATGAAATGTTTAGAATATTGAGTTAAAACCTTTTAAAAAAGAAAGACAAAAGGCAATCATTGTAGGAAACACAATTCAATGAAAACATCAAGGATATTTTTTAAAAATTTGTTTTATCTCACACTGGCTCACTAGAAGAAATGAGGTTCTTATGTAGAAATTATTAAAACTATGATTCATAGGGAGATCACAGAAAAGTCAATTGTTTATTTTTTCAATTTTTACTTTAAACCAAATTAAATTCCAGATTTATTATCTGGCTTGCAAATTGCTCTGCAGTTTTTTAGAAATTATTACGTGTGATTTGATGAAGAAAGAATAAGATGAAGTCAGCAAAATCTGGGTTTCAGTACTGATGTTTATCATTGACTTTAAAAATTTCAAATGAGTAAAAAAATAGTATAATGTCACAGAAGCTTTACATTCTTGTCCCCTATGTTTAACACTGACCAGTGTTGGGCCAGTCTTGTTCTCCAGTGCCCCCCGTGAAATTCATCACCTTGTCCCTGGGTTACCTTAAAGCAAACCTTTCTTTATTATCTCCATTTTCTCATCCACAAATTAGAAACCAGATGTGGTGGGACATACCTGTAATCCAGCACTCCAGGAGGCTGAAGCAGGGAGATCAGTAGTCGTTTAGCAGCTTATAAAGATCCTGGCTCAAAACAAAAAAATTTTTGGAGATGTGGTTTAATGTGAAGACCTTGAGTTCAATCCCCAGAATTGCTGAGAAATGGAGACAGAGATATGATAGAGGTAGATAGAGATAGAGATGATACAGATAGAGGGAGGTAGAGGTGGAGATAGAGGCAGAGAGAGATGGGGGGAGAGAGAGAGAGAAAGAGAGAGAGAGAGAATATGCCGGACCAACTCCATGAGGTTTTCTATAGGTTAAATGCTGGCCTTTAACACACCATTTCTAACCCATGGGATCCTCAATACATAGATGGCCCTCTCTATTTTCTGAATTGAATAAATAACATCTACACACATTAGTCAGTGTGGTTAGGATGCACTTATCATTTATGAGGACTCACATTAATCAACTCCAGGTATTTCCGTTACTGGTCCTCAAATCCATCATGTCTTAATTTCAGATGAATGACTTCCTCTGAGCTAGACCAGAAAGGATTGGAGATGAAAATAATTCCTCCTATCCTTTATGTCAGTATTCTGCACGACCTGATGTAAATACCTGCTTTATTGGCAAAGCAATACATTTTGACCTTTTATGCAAAGAAAGCAATTTCACACAGCTTGGTGTGCACGCCTGTAACCCCCACAGCTGAATGAGAAAGATTTCCAGTCTGCACCCAGGCTGGACAATTCACTGATTTATCAAGACACTGTCTCAGCATGAAAATTTTTTGAAAAAGAAGAGCTGAGGATATAGCTCACATTTAAAGCCCTGGGTTTAATCCCTACTATAACAATCAATCAATCAATCAAAACCTAGGAAAACTCAGAAATTAGACAGAAATAAGCCAAGCTTTACCTTCTGTGTCCCATGATTCAAAAACTCCAAAGCTCTTTATCTTCCCAACCAAGAGAAATATGGATTTAAGACACTTCTCTAAATTTTTACTTTGTACTTCTGTCCTATTTTCCAGTCAGAACTGACATCTTCGGCTTTAGAGCAGCTTTCAATTGGGTTCTTCCATAGAAAATTATTTTAAGGTCCTGAAAAAGCCATCAATGTACCCTGGTACCAGAGCAGGATGAGCAAAAAACATACAGTTCAGAGGCATAATGCGAGACAACCCTACTCCTATAAACCATTTCCCTGGATTCCAAAAACAAAATGTGCTATTGCAAATCTCAGATTTAAAGAGCAAGTTTCTTAAAAATTGATTTTTTGGTAGGACTCTAATTAAATATGCTTGAGTTAGACTTTTTAGAGACCATACAATGGAAATACATTGATTAATATCCCAAATTACAATTGTAATTCACTTATCATTGACTCTGCTCTTAAAATATTCTGTGAATAGGATGTCAAATGTCACTTTAAAAGGTTGGAATCTGAAAAATAGACAATACAAAGAGTCCGCATTTTCACGTGACACAGAAATTCAGCAAAGAGGGCTGCACTGAGATACCCTGAGACCGGGACATCCATTCTCACTCTTTTTTAAAAAAAAGCATTTCTCAAACTATTTTTATAACATAGCTTGCATATGGATTTCCCAACTTAAAAAGGAAGTGTCATCTTAAGAAGATTCAAGGTTCATCTGGGAAAGTGACTAAGAAATTAGTGAGAAAAGCTTCTGAGCAAAGCTACAAAAAAAAAACAAAACCATTTTTATTTCATTTAGAAAAAGCTGAGCTTATTAATAATCTTTAAATACGCAGTGTACAGACTAGTAACTAAGAACTACCTTTATTGGAGGTATAAGAATATACTGTGATACCCTGATAATATAAAATAATTTTCAAGAGGGAAATAAACTTCACAACTCTAAGTAGAAGAGGGTATTGAAGATGGTGAGTAAATAACTATGCAACATCTAAAAAGAAGGTTAATTTTTAAAACCAGTACTATAGGTAGATGAAGTCATAACACCCCCATTGAATTCATGGCAGAGGACCCAACTCCGGTGACCAGTTTTCAGACCTCTCCATTCCTTCACTCTGCCAGTTCCACCCTGAAGATGCAGAGGTAGCCTTTGCTTTGGGGAGCAGACTGGGTCCACATCAATGCTGGCCTCGTACCTCCTTGCTATTCTGGCTGCCTTCATGTTCCTCTTTGCTGGAGGGTTTTGAAGGGTAAGGTATAAAAAGCTGCTCTTGTTACTGAGTTTGGAAATAGACATGGGAAAGAAAAGGCTGCACACACAGAAGTGCCTGGAGCTCACAGAAACCGCAGACGCTGCTCTGTTCTGCCCTTGATGTGCTCACAGTGAAAGAGCATGACCCTTTCTCCCTGGGTGATGTGGTTCCCGCAGCACTCAGCTGCCCTGGGACCAGCTGATGGCTCCTAATTGCAGCCTCCATTAGATTATCCAGCTGGGATAAGGTTTAATTTAGTCTAACTTTAATTAGATAAAACTTAGAATCATGAAAATGGATTTTTCACTGTAATTCCAAAGGACTTAGCAAGAAAAGAGATGCTCTACACAGAAAGATTACCTCACAAGAAGCAAAACAGGGATATTATTAGAGTAAGTGCTTAAAATGGGGATTTGTTAGGATTTAAACAGTCTCACATATATCAGAATTGATATTACTTTATTTTTTAAGTGTAGTAAGATGTGGTCCTGATTGTCAGTGCCCCTGGTTGTGTCAAAGGAACATGATCTCTGCAGTGTGCCCCTCCATACAGGAGCCAAAGCATTGCCACAGAGGAAATTCTACCAAATGAGAGCTTGTGATTTAAAAAAAATCCAAACTCATGCAAGACTACAAAGTGTCATGAGCAAGCCAAATAAAATAATAAATAGTGTAATGGACCAACAGAGACTAGAAGAAAAGGAATTTTCAGTGTTAGAAAACAAAATTAAATGTTTATACACAAGAAAATAACAGGCCATGTTGGAACTTGGGGCTCTGGGGAAACAAGCAACCAGCTCACCGCTCTGGTTAGCGCCTGTGAGCCTACTGGCAATGAGCTAAGAATCAAATATCCATCCCCCCACCCGCCACCCCGCCCCGTGCCCTTAGCAAGTGGGAGCCAGAGATCTGAGCATCTCTTGAGAGTTTGGCTATATGCATTATAGCAAATAAGGGGGATTTCCTTCTACCATCTCTTAGAAGGCAAATATTTTTATCACTGTTTTGCTCTGTTCTGATTAATCGTATTGCTCTATTCAATATTCTGTTTTTATAAGTTCAGTATTTCCTTTGATTTTGATGTACATGATTGAAGGACCAACTATTGTGAAGAAAACGAGATACGCTATGGTACCTATCACTGTTATCCCGGTAACCTGCTGTGAAGTTCTGTACCAATCTCACTACACTGTTTCACTTGGCTTTGTTCCATCTTGTTCTGCTGTATTTTACTAACTTCAAAATAAATAAATAAATAAGATAAAATAAAAAATAATAAAAAAATAAAGAAAGTAAATAACAACAACAAAACAAATCAGTAAGGAACTGAGCAAGCTGAAACATGATATAACTAAACAGATAATGGACTTACAAAGTAAAAGGAGAAAAAGAAAGTGCTCTAAATGATATAACTGCATGTATATTGAAGTGTGTAAGACTGATAGCCATGTTGCTGAGTTTTTGTTGGATAGTTGAACAGAATTGTTTGCAGTCTCGCTGTTTGAATGTTCACTTTGTGTGCTTTAATTTTGTAAATTGAACAACTATATCTAGGAAGACAATATGTAATTTATCAACTAGTGATTTCTTACTGTTTTTTTTAAAATTCTGTATTGTTTCTAAAAAAAGAAAATAAAAGCAGAATGTGATGCATTATAAGGGATCATAAATTTAGGAAAATAGAAATAATCAGAATTAGAAGCTTCATAAACATACTGAAATCAGTTTAGACATACATGAAGGAAAAATTGTTAAGTTAGAAGAAAGCACCTAGATTATAGTGCAGAGCAGTACAAATAGAAAACTTACAACACACATGGAATTTAAAGTGATAAAGTTAAGCAAATGTCTATTTGGAGTGACTTGAGAAGATAACAGAGAGAGACAGATAAAAAATATTTACTGTGAATTTTCCAAAAGAGATAAATTCACTGATTTAGGAAGTCTAACAAATCTCAAAAGGAAAAATGAAAAGGAATGTGTATGTAAAAACACTGTAGTGATACTGCAGAGTACAGAGAGGAAGGAAGGAAGGAAGGAAGGAAGGAAGGAAGGAAGGAAGGAAGGAAGGAAGGAAAAGGAAAGGAAAGGAAAGGAAAGGAAAGGAAAGGAAAGGAAAGGAAAGGAAAGGAAAGGAAAGGAAAGGAAAAGAAAAGAAAGGAAGAAAGAAAGAAAAGAAATCTTAGCAGCAGCCAGAGGACATAAAGTCATCAAACATGTCACTAAGGAGAAATGACAATTAGTTTGACGTAGAACTTCTCAACAGTGACAATGAAAGCCAAAAAACATGGGACAATGTCTTCAAAATGTTAATGGAAACAATTGCCAGACTGGAATTACACACAAGAGAAAACCACATTGGAAATAAGAGCAAAATGAAAATGTTCTCAGACAAACAAAATAGAGTATGTACGTGTTACCACCAATATACATGACAAAAGCAATTTCTATTAAGAAGGCATTTAAGGAAGGAGGAAAATCGCCCTGAAGGAAAGGTGTGATGCGAGACAGCATGTGAGAAAGAGGAAACGTGAGTAAATCTAAACAGTGATCATGAAGACCATAAGGTTTGCATCCTATATCTTGGTGAGATTTTTAAAAGATAATATTAAAAGATGGAACAATAAGAGTCTATGCCAGTAGAAGAACATTTAAAACTAATGACTTCTGTGCTGTTCTGGAGGAAGTAAAATGTGTCGATTAGACAATGTCTGAGTGACACTATGATTTGAACAAGTCCTTCAAGTTGTCATGTGCTGGAACTTAACTCTCAAGTCATCTGTTGATGGTCATTGGATGGGGGGCCCTTGGAAGGAAAGTGGGGTGAGATGAGGTCAGCGAGGTGGAGCCTCCCTGAGGGCTCTAATGACTTTAATAGAAAAGAAGGAGAACCAAGCTGGCACGCTTGCTCCATCTCGCCCTGTGATGCAGCAGGACAACAGATCCACACAGGCGCTCACCCAACCCAGCGCCATGCTCCCAGACTCTGTGGGCCAGAACCGTGAGCCAAATCAACTTGCATTATGGGTAAACTCCCTGGCCTCCGGGATTTTATTATAGCAACAAAGAATGGACTAAGACAAGTGACATCCCAAGCAGGAAGGGACAAACAACAGCTCACCTGGCAGGAAAGTATCCTTCGCCACCACTGCTTTTAGAATTGCTGGTGTAGCCATAATAAAATGCCAGCAGCCTTTCCATCAGTTTATTATTATTTTTAAATTCTCTGCAGATAATTTTCTCCCTTCTTTCCTGTATCCAGAGCTGACGACTCTGGTTTCTACCACCCTTGATACAACACTGCTTTGTTTAGCTGAGATGTTAATGTTTCAAGGGCAGTGACTACAGAAGTGGGAGTAGACTGCACAATTTCTGTCCAAGAAAAGGTGAAGGAGGTAGGTAACATAGAAAAATATTTATATGACAATTCAAGAAAGGAGAGGGAAATTAGGAAAGAACAGTGGTAAAAATAGACAAAAAGTCATTTATGCTTAAATAATAAAACTGCTCCCCGAGTGAAGTAAGAGTTTACAGAAACAGAGAAAAGACAGAAGAACTCGCTAAATGGAATCCATGAATAGAACCAAGAAACACCAGAGTCTGGAAAACTATGTCATTTTTTTCAACAAATAAAATTCAAGGGGGAAGAGAGACAGTGTTTTAAGAAACCTGTCACTCAATGGCAATTTGTGAATCTTATTTGAATCTTGATTTATACAACAAAGCTAAAAATGCTATGAAAAATCAGAGAAATTGGATCACCAGCCAAATGATATTAAGAAAGTGTTAATTATGTTGGGGTTTGGTAGTTCAGGGGTTACATTTTTTTCAAGTCCTTTTTTCTGCCCTAATCTTTAATATTTTATAATTTGAAAATTCTATTTCTAATAAACAGCAAGATACAAATGTTCACCCTTGAACCAGCCATAGTATATACACTCTTTGGGTAGTTCTAAGTCAAATTTAGTCTATGTGTAATTTGAAATATTCCATCTTAAATATGTCTATGGCTCAGTAGTGGTATTATCTGTTGTCTTATCATGTGTGTAATCTTGCGACCCTTTGTAACATGCATTGAGAGGAGTACATACAATAATTGTACTGTTCAATGAATCACATAACAAATCTTCACAACAGGTGATAAACACCCCTCTGCTCACCACCTAGGAAAGAGAACTTGTCAGTACCTAGAGACCTCTTGTTCGCTCCTTCCTGAACATACAACTAATCTTACCTTCTGTAAGAGGCATTCTGTCACAGATTGCTTCACTTAGCATTATGTTTGAGGGAGAGTCATTGCTCCCTTTTGAAGCAAAGCTTTTTGGGAAAATTGTGTATACCTTACTTCAATGCCTCTCTTCATGCCAGCGCACCATCCCTATCTCTCTTTTGTTCTCAGCCTTCTGCCCATCGCCGTCTACACCCATGTCACCATCATGGCTAACCTAGCAGTCAAGCATCAGTACTCATCTTACTTCCCTCTCCGTAGCGCTGTCACTGTGATTCTTTCTGTTCCTGGAAGAGTCAGCTGCTGACCTCAAGGACATCACGCGTGCTTGATGTCCCTCCTAATTCACTGGCTGCTCCATTCTGTCTCCTATGTCGCCCTCTTCCCTCAGAGGTTTTAACCTTGGGTAGCCATAAGGATAAATCCTCAAAGCTTCTTTCTCTCTGCACTGTTAGATAATTTCGTGCAGTCTCTGCATTTGTACATAGATAGCTCAAAGCATGAGAGCTCGAGCTTTGATTTCTCCTGAACGTCGGACCTCATTGCCCACTCAGCATGCCCACTAGCAAGTGTCGCCAACGTCACCACACCATCATGCTCCAGATGGATGCCTGTTCTTCCTCTTCTTCTTTTACCTCCTCCTTCTTCCCTGCCTCCTCTTCCTCCTCCCTTCTCCTTCTCCATCTTCTCTTCCACTGCTGTCTAAGGAGGTGAGCCCTCCTTGGGCAAGGTTGCCTGAAGGAAACCTTGCTCCCACCCCCACCCTAGCCTTTGCTGTTTAAAGCACCGTGGATTACCCAGACCTCCTCTCTGCACCCACAGCTACACTCAGGTCCCAGCAGGCATGGAGGGTGAGCTGCAGGAAGAGTTTTGGGTTCTAATGGATATAAATTAGAATATGCACGGAATGGAGCTGAAGGCCGTGGGATCATTGTGAAAGGAGCATACATTGATGATATCAGAGTTATTGACATGAGCTACCCAACTAGAGTGTCTCAATTCTGACCAGTTACAGAAGAGTATTCATTCATTTATTCATTGCCAGTACTGGGGATCGGCCCAGGGCCATTTCACTGAGCTGCATCTCCAGCCTTTTTATTTTATTTTGAGACTGGATCTTGCTATGTCCTAACTTGCTAAGACTGGGCTCAAAATTGTGATCCTCCTACCTCGGCCTTCCGCCATGTTGGGATTAGAGGCACATGGAGATTGACTTCTAAATACATTTTTAATCCCTGCACCTGACTGAATATAAATTATGTGATACAAATTCAACAAAACCCAAATACTCTTGATCATGCCAATTCAATTCCCTGCTGAGGTCCTGATAGCAAGGCCCACATTTAGCTGCGACTGAAGGGCTGTGTTCTAGCAGATCTATCAAATACAGACCACATTGGCTGAGGGAAACGTACACGGGGGCCATGGGGGAGTGGGAGGGGGTCCTTCAGAGGTGATATACCAATCCACCAAGGGGACAGGTTTGACCCCAGAGCCTGACCTTTCCTCAAGATGCCACCATGGCAAGTGTTTCAAGGGCCCTATTTAAAAATAAAAATCTTCCAGGTTTCAGAAAACACAAAGATGAGTATAGTCACAAAGAACACAAAAAAGCACTTTTTATAGTTATATTTTATTTTATTTTATTTTATTAGGAAATTTGGACAATATTATGTAACTCAGAATGCAGAGGTGTAAAAGAGATGTTGCCTGCAGAGAAGGCAAAAAAGAACAGAGGGAACAGGGTGGCAGGAACACGCATCGCCGAGGACAGGGGCCTCGTTTAGCAGAGGTCAGTGGCTCCAAGACCTGCTAGGCTCTAGGCTCAAGCACACTCTTCCCACAAGACGATTCCTAGCAGCTTGGAAACACTGGAAAGACCTGAAACACCAAAGAAAGACAGGAACAGAGCAGGACCAGGGGTGGAAGAACACACATGAAAGACGGGATGGAAGTCTGACAAGCTGAAGGTCACCTGCTACACCAGCCCAAAGGCCGGGCGGCCGCCTAGCAGCAGCCCTGCTTCTTACAGCAGCACTTCTGCTGGCAACAGCACTTCCCACAGCCACAGGAGCCACAGCCACAGGAGTGACAGCAGGTACGGTGGCAGCAGACGACCACGGGTTTGCAGCAGCCACAACAGCTGCCACAGCAACTGCCACAGCCACTGCAGCCACCACAGCTGCCTCAGCCACCGCAGCCACCACAGCCGCCACTGCCACAACCTCCACAGCCACAGCAACCCATGGTGTCAGTAGAGGGAATGCAGGTGAGGGAGGAGAGAGGACTCAGGAGAGCAGAGGAGTCTGAGGCCGCCTCCTGCTGGGGGAGCCCTTAGGTATCATCTGAGAAAAGGGAAAGGAAATGACTCAGGACACATGACCACTGTCACTTCCTTATGGTTTTGGCAGTTTCCACATCAGCATCGTCTAGGACTCTTCTTTCTCTACAGCCTAAAGGACTTGGTTTGAGTTGATGCCTCTGATAAATATTAACTTTCCCTTTTCAAATCCATTTTAGAAGCAAACCAGGAGACGTGAACACTTAAGAGGAGGGCTGCATTTTCACAGCAACACAACGGAACCTTGGAGATTCTGAATTAAGTGGAGATTCAGGGTTGCTGCCAGCTCTTTCCCATCTCTCAGTGGTTTTCTCTGCATGTGTCCAGCTGAAATCACCCTGCTGTACAGAAACACACAAATCCAAAGGAAAATTGTGAGAACCAAATGGAGCACACTGTTGTGTTTTTTAAAGTATTTACATCATCTATATTAGCACACTCTGCACATCAGTGAATAGACAAGTTTCTTTCCCAAGAGTTTGTATGTTCCCTGATATACCTCTCCCTCTCCCTCTCTCCCTTTCTCTCTCTCTCTCTTTCTCTGTCCTCCCAACCTTTATTCTCTATTAAAAATCTGATGCCAGGTTCCCCTCTCTCCCCAGGCCCTGTTTCCTCCCTAACGGGTCAGGTTCAGAACCCTGCATTCGTTCCCAAAGGCACATTCTCCACACAGTCCCTTGGATGTGTCTCCAGCTTGGAATGTCCTCCAAACTCCTAGTCAGGTCACAGCCCACTGGGCTCCATCTTCTTCCCACAGTCCCCACCGTCACCTCTTTGTTACCACCTCCACACCCCAGTCAGAACTTTCCCTGCCTGATCACCAGCCCTCCACCAGCCAAAGTGACCCTTTCCTCCTCTGCTCCTCCTCCATCAGCTGTCACTCCACAAAAGTCACTCCTGACTCCTTTCTGCCTCTCCGTCCTGTGTGTGCTCTCACCCACCCCTCCGAGTCCACCTCCTTGACCGCTTCGGCTCTGTTCATGCACCTCTGCCTGCACCGCATCCCACCCGGCTCCAGCAACCCCGGGCCTTTCAATAGCATCACTGTGCAGTTCAAATCCCACAGCACTGGGCTGGGGTCACTAATAGGGAATGCCATTCACCCCGAGGGACTTCCGGCCTTTCCTCTTGCTGAAGTCCTGCAGGACATGCATGCTGGGCTGGGAAAATGAGCTCTGGGTCATGAGCCTCTTAAGGCATGTAGGGTGGAGGATCTTGCCCTGCCAGGAAGGACCCTGGTGACTGCCAGGATCCCCAAACTGCCAGTGGCTGACGGCAGGACCCTTCCCACGGTCCACCTGGAGAACAGCGTCACTGACCCTTAAGGTGTCTTCACACGCATTTTCAAAACCCTTTTGTTGTCAACAGTCCTAACCCCACCGTGAGCCTCAGGTGTTCGCCTCCTCTCACAGCAGTGCACACAGCGGCTCCTCCCTCGGCTCCTCTGCTACCTTCCCGAGACCTGCACCCTGCACGCCTCCAGGATCCACTCTGCACTTTGAGAAGCACAGGGAGCCTGCTCCCCAGAGAACCCCGGCAGGCTCTACAACTCCAAAACGCGTCCCTCGCATACCAATCAGTGTTATCCAGCCATGACGATGTCTCACGCCTTACCCCAAGCAAAACACAGGGACTCCTGCAATGATTGATTCGGGCTTTTACAGCAGTCACTAGGGGCTGGGAGCTCAGTCAGCAATTGGGGAGATACCTGCAAATGGAGAGGTAGAGGGTGAAGATTGCACCGCTCTGTAGGGGTGAGGGTGGGATCCAGGTGTACCAGGGACCTTAGAATGTGTCCTCCCATTCCCATAGCAGTCACCAGCGTGACGTCCCAGGCGGTCTCTCCGAGGTCAGGAAGGTGCCTTCAGCCTGAGTCACAGCAGCACAGAAGTGCCCAGTCCAGGGCCCCCCACCCTCCCGCACCTCCCCAGCCAGCCAGGGGAAGCACAGCTAAGGGGATTCTTTCCGCACACAGAGCCATGGGCCTTTCCAAGCCGTTTCAGCCCTTCTGTGCTGCAGCTCATGCTGCAGAGGTGCTGGAGGGGATCGGCCTGCAGCACCGCCCTGGCTTGGAAGCACAGCAGTGGGACTATGCCGGGTAAATAACATCTGATAACGGTGATAACAGGCTGGTGATTTCTGCACTACAAACTATACTTTTTTTGTTATGTAGACTCTATTCCTCCTACTTACTAAATTTTTTTCACTCTACCGTGTCAGGCCTGCAGCAGTCTCAGATGCCTTCCTCTGACCGAGTCCCCCAGTCTTGCACTCTGTGGAATCTCGCGTGGTTCCGCCCAGCAGAGTCTCACAGCAGTGTCCTGTGCTGCAGATGCAGTAGGCAGCCTGGTGTGTGGCAGGCTGTGCCATCCAGGATTATTTGGGTTGGCAAAATCACCCAACAACACATTTGTCAGAATGCATCCCCTGTTGATGAATCACACATTAAGTGTCTCCATGGAAGAGCCCTGGGTCCTTGTCTTGGCTGCAGGAAGTGTGTAAAGGCCTTTTCTATGGTAATACTGCAGCCTGTGATCACCTGCCCCGTTCAAACCACCCAGCAGGAGATCAAAGCAAAGGCAAAGAGCCAAGAGTCACTGTTGACCCAAGGTGGGTGAGCAACAGGCAACACGAGGAGGAGGCAGCCTTGAGAGAAACAATGCACCCGGGAACATGCGGTTCACAGATTAACAGACTTTTCAAAACCACGGGTCAAGCCATAAAGTATCACCCTGGAGACAATTCTGCTACCATTGAATTACACTGCCAGGCCCTAAGTCACATATTGGGATCTTAAAAAATATGGGTGGGGCCCACGAACCGGCCTCTGCCATGGGGATCAGGAGGAGACAAAGTGGGGCGTGGGCTAGGAAACCAGAGGGGCACAACCCACACCCCCATCCCCACCCCATAAACAACTGGCTGATTCAGAGGACTCAGGGTGAGATGATATACAACAAACCTGTACCCCAGCACTTGGGAGGCCAAGGCAGGAGGATCAGCCGAGGTACACAGTGAGTTCAAGAAAACTGAACTACATGGTGAGACTCTGTCTCAAAAAAACAAACGTAACAAAAGAAACAAACAGAAAAAGAAAGCAAGCTTTTTCAAGGGCTTCCCCACCACCACCCCCACCACCCGCTCTGGTCAGGGTAAGATAGGACATCAAGCCAACCTTCTTTTTCTCAAAATAACCACATCAGGTTGCACTCACCTGGAAACAAAATGTCAAAGTTTGGATCAATCATTTATGAAAGACATTTATTAAACCAGTTATTAAACATTTAATAACCATTCTTCTATGTCTCATCTCCCTTTCTCTTTATACCTTTCAAAGTGAGCAACTTCACAGGAAATAGTCACTTTCTGACCTACTCAATCATCATATTTAATATAAAATTTAGAATAGACTACCTTGTAGAGTTGCCTAAATTTCATGGCAAAAAAGGAAGGAAGCCACTACCTAAAGGGGAGAATTAAAAAATATGGTCAATGTTTAAATACATTACACCAAAGAATCGTTGCTATTAACCCTCCTCAGAATCCCCTCGCTCTGAACGCACTGAGCCGGTCCGTTTTGTCGTCATCTTTGAAGCATTTCTGGAAGTTCTCCCACAGGAGTGTCTTTCCTTGTCGTGTCCTGGGTGCCTCGATGTCCTGAATCGATTCAGAGCACTTGCCTCTCCATGCTGTGGGATTTCTGTGTAGAGAGACAGGACGCCAAGACCTCTTCCTGCACTGACTCAGCAAATTTATGTCCAAAGGCTGAGCGCCCAGCATGGTACACTTGCACCATTTTGGATCATTTTTGTGTCTTTTTCCCTTCCATAGACAGACACCACCATTTCAGTCTGATGGGCATTCACATTGGACAGCCTGACTGGGTAAGATTTACGTTACAGAGTTACACCGAAACTACACTGCGTACACAGAGGCTGACATTGCTATGTTGTAAAAATGCGCCCCTCCTGTTCCTTCCCCCATGCCACAGGTCAGGAGGCCCCTGCAGCACAAGGTCACTTGATTCTGGGAAAGAGCCAGAAGTCACATGGTGTCAGATTTAGGGAATAAGGTGAATGAGGACGCACTGTAAGCTTTCCTGAGGCCACCTTTCCAGTGGTGACACTGGGCAGCAGCATTCACTGTGTTTGGGGCACATCCAGTGGAGACATCTATGAAAGACTCTTCCAGAACCGCTGCAGAAGCTGGCAAGAGTGACGGGGTGAGGGAGGGAGAGCATGGTGAGGTGGATTAACAGCCGTGTGACGCATCTCTAAACTGAACTATTCTGTGTATGTGTTGATCTCTCTGTAGGGTGGACGTCACGGGCATCGGCCTTGCATTGTAGACGCTGCCCTCATTTACTGGGTTTCGTGTCACAGCTTTCATTCCTAAGACGCACTCGCCATCCCACTCTGCCGATGTTTCCCTAGGACGCAGCCTCAGTCTCCCCAGTGGTCTGACGGGGTCTGCACGTCCACGCCCCTTGTCAGGTGTCCCTGTGCCTCAGTGTCCCAGGCACACTGCAGCGCCCTGTGTCACAGCTCCACCAGTGCTGCGGGTGCTGTGAGCTCAGTACTTGCTGATGTTCCGCTCTGTGTCCCTGTCTTTGCAATGGACACAGTAGCAGTGCTTCTGTCACAGTGTGATCTGTGACACAGGTGAGCCTTGGAGGGTGCCTGAGCTTAAAGGGCACCTCAACACTTGCTCTGGCTGCTGCTGCTATCAAACCCCAGCCTCGTAAACCATCACGCTTGGTCTCCCTGCCCTCGTTAGCTTTTAATGATTGATCCTGATTCTCTGCACATCACAGTAGCTTCTGGGCTCCCAAAGATGTCTCAGATTTCCCTGGTTCTCACTCTTTTGCCCTTCTGGGAACAAAAGCTGCCCAATCAACTCCCCTGGTCTAAATCTTATCAACTCTCAAAACTTATTATGAAATGTCACCTCCTTTGGAAGCTGGTCCAGCTCTTCTGAATCACACCCGCTCCCCACGCAGTAATGTGCCGTCCCTCCCGTCCACAGCTCCTCACATCAACGTGGACATTTGACCCCCCTCATTATCGCCCTGCACTGTGTGTGTGGAGGCCTGGGGGTGACCGGGGTGTGTGTCACACAGAGTGCTAATTATCTGTGCATTCTCCAAGGGCACACCTCGGGGAAGGT